>JADDOH010007066.1:0-43594 GCA_016648135.1 Agrypnia vestita
GAACAACAGCTAGATAAACTAGAAATTAGAAAAAGCATCAGAAAAAGTAAATTAAATATTATAAATATCCAAATCATTTTTTTAAATATTTAGATAGGTACCTCTTAAATTTATTTTCACAATAATAATCCATCAGTAATTATCAACTCCTTAGGTCCCATCGGCCTCGAAACATGTTGATTATTAAATAAATAGTAATAGATATTTTGGAAATCTGTATATAGGCCCATTTAATGTCTAGGTCACCGATATAGATTATTACAGAGAATGAGATATGAATCCAGATTGCCGAAATAAATTATACGAGTGTATACAGGGTTATTTGGAAAACATCAATAACCTCGCAGGAATATATTGTTGCCTTGATTATGAGTCGAAAATGTTGAAGCTATTATGTCTAATATCAATAGTTATGGAGATATGCGACATCAAAGTTTGCATTTTTTTTTCAATATTTCTGACTTTTATTTTGTAAAACCTCGCAGGAATATATTATTGCCTTGATTATGAGTCGAAAATGTTGAAGCTATTAGATCTAATATCAATAGTTATGGAGATATGCGACATCAAAGTTTGCATTTTTTTTTCAATATTTCTGACTTATATTTTGTAAAACGTTGGACTATCACTACAGTAACTTATATCAAATATTAAAAATTTATTCCCTTTAATACAAGTCAAATAAAATGATAAAAACCTTCGAATTCCAATTGGAAAACACTCCAATTGGAATTTATTCAGGGTTTTTTTTTCATTTTATTTTTCGTAATCAATATAAGTTACTGTAATGATAGTCCAGTACTTTACAAAAAATAAGTCAGAAATATTGGGGGAAAAAATGCCAATTTTGATGTCGCATATCTCCATAACTATTGATATTAGATCATGATAGCTCGAACATTTTCGACTCATAATCAAGGCAGAAATATTATCCTGCGAGGTTATTTATGTTTTCCAAATAACCCTGTATAAGGGCGTAGCAGGAGTAACGTTATTGAACCAAGTGATAAGTTCCTCCGACATAAAGGAGACGCAATCCCTACACACAGAAAGGTTTCAGTTAATTAAGGTGGCTTGGATACGTCTTGTTAATACCAAGATATATCTTGAAAACTCCGTTCTAATTGGAATAAATATATGAAAGAATACAGAATTGACTTTGATTGGCCAACTAGTACCGACCGAAGTAGCGTAAGAGAGGAGATGAAAGTACCATGTCGAGTCTTTGGGTCCTTACCCGTCTTAGGGTAACGGGAGGAAGGATATGATAGTATATAATTATGATGAAATGTTTGTTTTGGGGAAATAAAGGAAGTTAAATAAAGGAAAAATAATTATCATCCATTTCCTAGAAAAGGTTGTAAAACTCGTGATCACAAGTATGCAAATTTGTTTTTGATACTAATTTTTTTTATACACATTTCGCCTTGTGAGAGTAACCTTATAATATTTTATTCTTTTAAATTCTAGACAAGACGGACTTTGACGCGCACGTTACAACAATGAGCTAATTACTTTGTTTAAGAAGCTAAACGTCACAAAATTTATAAAAGTCGGAAGACTTTGGTGGCTGTGTCATGTTGAGAGCGCGACTGAACAATAAGTCCCTGCTGAATTCACGACCGATGGGGCGAAGGAGCCTAGGCATGCCAAGATTAAGATAGAGCGACAATATCCTCAAAGGTTGCCTTGGAGATTCAGAATTATAGAGACCTGGCACAAGATCGAGGCGAGTGGAGGAGACTCTCGAGGAGGCTAAGGCCCACCAGGGGTTGTAGAGTTTAAATGCCATGTGATGCATGAAAAAAGGAAAGATATTTTTAAATGGGAATTTTGAGAATATCATAAAATTTTACACAGATACATGTGATTTTAAATAAAAATTATATTCCATCACTTATGATTTTTACTCCCTTTCTTTTAACTCGGAGCGTCTGCTTGTCGGCTTGTCTGCCGAAAAAACTTTGGATCGATTTTTAACCCTTTTTCCGTGATCCAATCAAACTGAAACTTTGCGACAGACTTGTGGCGACGATAAAAATGATCTAACAAATTTTTGTTTGAAACTTTTTAATAATTATAGTATAATTTTGGATTTTTCGAAATGTTTTATTACTCCCTTTCGTAACGTCGCCGAACTCAAGCCCGACGCGTGGAGTAGGCGCGAAACCTATTTCAACTAGTAAATGAGAAAAAGAGCATAATAAAATGTTCTTAGGTTTTCACGGCCACTCAGAATCTTCAAGTTTGTGTTTACTGGGGTATTATGCCGTGTTGTTACGACCTTTCGGGCCGACGTTTCGGATCCCATTGCAGGGTCCATCATCAGGGCTGATGTGTTGTCTTGAATGTCGGTGTTGTGTAATCCACGTTAAGTATAAAGTGTGAAAGGGGTGATATACTAGTCAGTTTTGACGTCATATCCCTCTTCACTAATGTGCCTGTGGACGACGCTATGAGTCTGTTGGAAGAAATTTATGATGAAGACATCTGCGCACTGTTTGAGCACTGCCTGACGAGTGGATACTTTTCTTTCCAAGGTGAGCTCTTCCAACAAGTGGAAGGCGTAGCGATGGGTAATCCACTTTCTCCGGTGATTGCTAACTTTTTTATGGAGAAATTCGAAGAAACAGCACTGGACACAGCATCCTTTCCTCCGAAGGTCTGGTGGAGATACGTCGATGACGTGTTTGCAATCTGGCCGCATGGTGAAGACAAACTAGGTGATTTTTTGGGACACCTTAATTCTCTACATAAGAACCTGAAGTTCACCATGGAGATAGAGAAAGACAACGTGCTGCCTTTTCTTGATGTTGAAATAAAAAAGAAAGCCGATGGGAGTTTCGGACACAGAGTTTATAGGAAGCCTACACATACAAACCGTTATCTACATGCGAACTCCCACCATCATCTTGCTCAAAAAAGAGGTCTCATCAACACTTTGGCCACGAGGGCCAAAAGGATATGCCAAGATGAATATCTACAGGAGGAAATGATAACACTCAGCGACGCACTGGAAGGCAATGGTTACCAGAAGCGACAGATACAACGCGTCATAAGTACGAGGTCTGTTCGCCCTGAAAAACATACAGAACCTGAGTGCAAAGGCATCGCCTTTCTGCCTTTTGTCCAAAGCGTTACAGACAGAATTGCCAGAGCTCTCAAGAAAAGAGATATTAAGACAGTTTTTGGTACCAACTTCAAAATTAAGGATATGTTGAGATCAGCGAAGGATCGAGATCGCTTAGAAACAGACGGTGTTTATAGACTCGACTGTCAAGACTGCGATAAAGTATACGTGGGGCAAACGGCGCGTACAATTTCCAAAAGGGTCAACGAGCACAAACGGGCATGCACACTCGGTCATCCAGAAAAATCAGCATTGGCTGAGCATTTTCTGGATACCGGCCATCATTTTGCATTCGAACCGAAAATCCTTGGAAAGCCTAAGAGTCACCATGCGCGTCTTATCAAGGAAGCACTAGAAATCTACAAGCATCCGATAAACATTAATAGAGATGATGGTCTCAAATTAAAAACATCTTGGTATCCGGCGCTTCAAAGTCATTCTCGTCGCAGACTCCGCAGAGATAGTGATCAGACAACAGATGAATCATACATACAACACAATACAAACACATCATGACTTCGGCACGGTATTGCAAGCCGATACTTAACCACGACACCAACATTCAAGACAACACATCGGCCCTGATGATGGACCCTGCAATGGGATCCGAAAGGTCGTAACAACACGGCATAATACCCCAGTAAACACAAACTTGAAGAGTATAATAAAAACTTGGTTTTTATGGGTTAGTTTTTTTTATTTAATTTTAATCACTAATCATACAAAAAAACAGCTATATAATTAAAAATATAAGAAAAGAAATAAAATTCTGTAGCTCCATATAATTTTTAAGGGCATTTTGTAATACAATAATTTATACACAACGTTTAATTCCACTTATTTCAGTTATATAAGCCTAAGCGCTTTCGATGGGCACAACCATAATCTTCAGTGGCAATATTAGTTCTAATACTTCCTCTGAAGATGATGGTTGTGCCCATTGAAAGCGCTTAGGCTTATATAACTCAAATAAGTCTAATAAAACGTGTATAAATTATTGTATTAATCATGAACTTTCACTCTGTAAACGAAACAACGATTAATTTATTGCATTTAATAATTTTATGCAACACAACATAACATTATATTTATGACGTTTAAATAATCATAAAGGATAAGGTAAAACGCGTCTCAAGAACACTAAAAACGAGTAGAATCAAAAGCAAAAGTTTTTTTTTTATTTTTTTTTTAAAAATAGATATTCGAACACGGAATTCGTGTCACATCAATATTCTTACTATTTTCAAATTAAACTAAACGCTTGTGCTATGAAAATAGGACTAACTTGCTTGTCTGAAGTAAGATTCGAACCTGCGACCTTCGGATCACGAGGCGAGAATCCTAACCACAAGACCAACAAGCTACTCTTCCATTCATTCATATATTTCCATTCATTCATATATTTCCATTCATATATCCATCCGTGCACTTATATTCACAAATATAATAATAATAATTCTATATTTAAACATCTCGGACATGTAATGAGACATCAAAAAGGTGATTTTGCATCTCATAATGCAGAAAAATATTGCTATTCAGCTGGAACCCTAGATGAAGTAGAACGTTTTGCCTGAAGAACTTGAGGCAAAGGTTTGGCTCATGATACACATGCGTGAACTTCCAAATTTCTTGGCTTTTTTTTTCTACAAGCTTGTTCTAAATTTCTTGGCTTTCTTTTCTACAAACTTTATAAAATTTAAGAAAAACTAAAAAAAATACTCTTTAAAGAGTAGCTTGTCGGTCTTGTGGTTAGGACTCTGGCCAGCAAGCAACTACAGCAAAGTTCATAGCACAAGCGTTTAGCTTAGTTTGAAAATAGTAAGAATATTGATGTGACACGTATTCCGTGTTCGCATCTCTATTTAAAAAAGAAAAAAAAAGAGATTCTCAAAAGATTTTACTCCAGAGACTACATATGTTTGGAACGAAATACAAATTTAAAAATAAATTTCATTGTGAAATTTCATTATGTAAAATACTGCAATATTAATGTGTCTTAAACATACGCGATGAGGAAAATTCTTCCGCTGTGACCCAAACCCTTTCTTACAAAAGGGTTTTGTTTAGTTCACCTATCAAAATTGTAACTTTGCCAGTCTACTTTGACAAGGCATAAGAAGAAGAAGAGCAGTATGATGGTCGTCATCTATTTTACATTAAAAAAACTATAAAAGGCATAAAAAGAAGACAGCAGAGATAGATGGCCATCGTTCGTCATAGCTTATTCTTTTACTTTTTTACGGTATCACGTGACATAATCAAACTTGAAATATTCCCCAAATTTACTAACCTACAAATAAAATATATTATACGTTGAATATCAGTTAAAAATTAAATTACGAATTTACATAGAATTTTCCTGGCCGTGCTGGAAAGCACGACAAACAAATTTGCTGACTCACTACACAAAGTCTAAACTTTCGAAGTGGATCACTTTACCCCTAAAAAGTTTTCTATAAATTTTCCTTCTCCCTACACCGATTATTTATCATCTTGATTGGAGAATTCGACATACTTTGAAGACTGTTATTTTCGCAATAATGTAACGGTAAATATCGTGTTTTAATATTGATTTCCGTGAAAGTATTTCACGAGCGAACAATTTTATTCGTTTGATTTCACAGGCCGCTTGGATCTCTTATGTAATAAAAAAATAATAATACATTTTTCCTAGAAGGATATAAAGAGCCGTGTTTAATTTTGAAATATTTTAATAAAACAAGCTATTTCGGTTTTCGCATAAAATAAATAATATATGTTAATTAATACGTAACTGAGGCTGTTTATTATAGAAAGAGTGAATTTTCAATTTACTTTTATGGGTATACTGTAGGCAGATAATATTTTATTAAACAAAAAATTCCTCTTTAATCGGATTACAAAACTTTAGGTTAAAATCATATTTACACTAGATAATGTATAATTTTGTTTTATTTATAATTTAAGTTTTTATAAGTTATTAATTATTATATTTTATAGCAGAGATCCCACTAACCATATGAAGTTTTTAGTATGTTTACCACGATTAAAATTATATAGCTAACAATACACATACACATATACACACTAAACATAAAATACAAAAAAAAGAAGTACAAACAAAATTAAGTAGAGCAATAGCAATAAAAAGAACTGTGTTTGATATAATATGTAAAAGGTAAGATATCAAGTATGTAAGGTAACAAATACAACGTAAATAAGCTATACACTTTGCATATCCACAATGCGCTGAACGAGTCTGTCGAAATGATAGATGTGGAAAAAAATCCCGGGATGGAGGCTTCACACTGTTCGAAGAAATGTTGGCAGTTTCCAAGCTCGATGAAGTGAAAACATTAAGCGAAAGAAATGTGGCGAAAAAATGGATGAAAGAAATTGTGTTTTAAGGCTTGTTGCTTATGAAACACGACGCAATCTACCGACCGGTAGTAGCAGCAAACGTGTCGACCGAGCAAAGATGCGGACTACCAGAGGAACTCGTACCATAGAGCAGAGCGTCGGGTCAATGACGAGGTTCGGATCTGGTTCGGATCGAGGTTTTCCCCGCCGTGTAGACAGCAGTCTTTCTATTTAATTTTACGTATTTTTTCTCATGTAATGATGGAAATGCGATTCACTTCTCTCACCTTATCGTACGCTGTTATCTTATCTGCGTGTATTTTATACACATTACCCGGCCTTCAATGCGCAGTGACGCCACAATCTCAAACACATCACGTAAGGAGAAAGGTAGTGACCAAAAATATGGATGCCAGAAAAGAAGATGTCAATCTCGAATCCAATGAACTGACCAAATTAGAATGAGGAAAACTGACTAGAAAATAATATCTAATAATAACACCTAGGTTCCAATCCTGATTAAGTAGAAATGGAACCGTAGTTCAACAATATCATAAGTGAGTCTTTTACTTACTAACTTTTTGCATTTATACCGTCTAGCGCATAAATTATGTAGCAGTATCATAAAAAGAACACTTTTAGATCTTCGTAGATCTAAAACATCACATCCACCACAGGCTGACAAAGTTTAAGAAAAGACTTTCCAGCATCAAAAGAACGTGGGAATGAACTGAATGAATGAAGGTCGAAATCCATCTCAGTCAGATTTACATGTTGCCAACTACATATCTTAATTCAACGAACTGTGAAAATCAATTTTCAGATATGCATAATATTGACCTTACACAAATCAAGTGTACACGTTTCAAAGCCCTTTGATACGCCGCTCGCTCGGCAGTTGAGGGAACAAGTGTCTAGATGGCGTCTTAAGTACTACCAGCCGCCGCTGAGTGCAAATTGGGAAACCATTTAGCATAATTACTCTCAGACCTTTCGGTCCAGACTCGCGCCCAGATCACGAGTCTGGACCGAAATGGAGTGTCGGTGGCAGTTCCTTTGACCCCGCCACGAGTAACTGGTGTCTGCGACTCCAGAAGCGGTAAGAAATCTGCCTAAGTGTACTGTTTTTATTTTTATTCTACGTTTATATTACGTTTAAATATTTAACTTTTAATATCGTAAAGGGTATCAGATAAGCTGAAGCAGGAATATTTTTTTACGGGTGGCCCTATAATTAGAATTACCTCCACGGGTTTTCCATCTTTGATATTAAATTACATGAATATTATACATTTAATATTTATTAAATAAACAAAATTTTATTCTATTTAATAAATTTAATTAATCACTTAATATTAGAAAAGTGTCAATGAAAAATAAATTACTTAAATAAGTCAGTGTTCTAAGCGTTCTATATACTCGAATATGAACTAAGCGCATGCCATGTATGCGTAATAAATTATTATGTACAAGTGGATACATTAGATTCGTAAATACTATCTTTTCATTTAAGATCACGAATCCATGAAAATGAAAAAAAAAAACACATATATTATATTCAAGAACAAAGTTCTGTGAAATTTAAAACCAAATTTATTAATCAATTAGAAAGGCATACAGAAAAATCAAATCAATGAAAAAATATTTGGCTGCTACCGGGATTCAAACCACGGATCTTCTATTCGGGGCAGGCGCGTTAAACGACTACGCTATAGCGGCCTCGTACATTTCCGTGAATGTATCGACCTCCTCCTTCGGATCTCATCCTCCAATCCGTGGTTCGAATCCCGGTAGCAGCCAAATATTGTCTTGATTTGATTTTTATGTATTTCTTTCTAATTGATGTATAAATTTGTTTTTGTTTTTATATCTTTTACGAAATTTTAAGCGAAGCTTCGTATTTTAGTCTAAAATTTAAAAATTAATTGGTTACAACATATAAATATAAGTTTGAGGAAAAAATGTTATAATTTTAATTTTATTATGATGGATGAATAAACTATTTATTTTTTAATTTGTTGTTCGGTGCTGAAAAAGCTAATTGCTTATATTTAGAAATAAATTCATCCGTTTACAATAATTTATATTTTAATACGAGAAATATTTATTAAAAAAATATACATTTTTTCTGACAAACAGACCTTCGACGGATCGTTAATGACCCTGATAGTTTGTCTTAGTACATAAGTACTAAAATTTCAAGAACAACCTTAAGAGTGAAGTAAATCAACAAATACAATTGAGAAATGTATTTCATCTCCTACTCATCTCGTTATCAAAGAGTTTTATTATAAGCCGGAAACTTATTTCAACTGTTTAAATATATTGTATAGTTGGTTGGAAGATATAACCAACAAGCAAAAACCTCCGCCATTGTAAAAGTTTATATGCAAAAAGTAAATATATAATTATTTTTTTTTATTATTTTTTTTTATTTAATTAATAATACATATAATATTTTAGTATAAAGATACCTTGAAAATATTTACAATTCATTTTTTCTGTATGTATATACCTCACCAACTAGTAAACAATACAAAATTATTATAATAAAACAAAAAGAAATAAATTTAATTAAAAAAGTCATGTAAGGCTCTCAAAGTGGAGCGATTTCTTTATTTATGAAACATCGATGATTTGCTAATTCAAAAATTGATTTAATAATTCAGTTTGTATAATTTAGGAAGATATCCATTTTGAAAATATACGGGACCAGATGAATAAATTTTAATTTAATATCTTTCTATACAAAAATATGATATAAAATGCAAGAAAAGTGGTGAATTTTGCTCACACCGCCAAAAGCCTACGTAGGTAAGCCTAAATTTTTAAATTTTTAGTAATCTTTAATATAAGGTTTTCCACCAAAACCGATGTCATTATAATATTTAACTTTATTTTTAAAAGAATTGTGTTTGTTTTATCCTTTTTTGCAATTAAATTTTTTACGTTATCAAGCTAACAATATAATTAGAAAGTCCTCGAAAAAGGTTGTGATTTAATTTTCCCGTTTTTCATTACTTTGCTATTTTTTTATAAGCCTAAATCAATTAACATGCTTTGTAGTCCGCCAGATTTACACCGAATAAAATGACAAACAAACCCTTCGTCGTTTGAGTTGTGTCGTCCTCTGCCTCCAGCGGGAAGAAAAAGGTTCTAACATTTCCATGTCTGTTGAATCGTATTTCGGAAAATCCAATGTTGGAATTGTTTACCTATTTGCTCAGACCCAAACGTGATCCAGCCATCACAATTATGTTTGTTTATATTCAAAGCATCCTTTTTGCTTGCATAAAAAATAATATCGCAGAAAAATGTTCAAAGGCGGAAGGTATTCGCCATCTTTTAAACACATTTTCGTCTCTTTATTCGGTCTTTCGTATTTTTTGTTCAAAATTTTGATATTAAAAAATGTCGGTATTAAATATTTTTAATACAAAGGTATGAAAATTAAAACGTGTCAATTCAACAGTGACTTTTGTTAAAGTATAACTTTCCAATACTCAAAATACAGATTAATATTTATGATTTAATAATAACATTAATCATGATACACTAATCAAAAATGTCCCCCTGGAGATAAACTCCAGTATTGTTTTCTTGAAAATTTTGAACATACTAAAAATATTCTTAACATATAAAAAGTGTTAAGGTTGTTATTACGGTCGTCAGACATATTAAACTGTAACTGGGTGCGGATATTTTATACGAACCGTATGTTTTTCCGAGAAACAATTCTCGACGTTTCGTTGAATTCTTATTCAACGTCATCAGGAGGAACGACCTTTACCCGCAGAAGTAGAGAGCGGACTGATTACTACTTTCGAGGGCGTAAATTGCATCCAAAGGGAATCTCTGTCACTTCATCAGATTTGACAAGACAAGAATCTTATCAACAGAACCGCACCTTATACCCAGATTAGTGAGGGAGTCCATTGAGATATATAAACATCCCAATTTCAATAGAGATGATAGTTACAAACTATCAAGTATATATATCAGAGACGTCGCAGTAAAGTCCGCCATCGTAACAAGTACCTACATATTGCACACTGGCGACTTCTATTGTAGAAGTGAACACTCCACAGCAAAGTGCATATAATTTACGCCCTCGAAAGTAGTAATCAGTCCGCCTTCTACCTCCGCGGGTAAAGGTCGTTCCTCCTGATGACGTTGAATAAGAATTTCAACGAAACGTCGAGAATCGTTTCTCGGAAAAACATACGGTTCGTATAAAATATCCGCAACCAGTTACAGTTAAATATATAAAAAGTGGTCAAAAAAGTAATAAAAATTTTTAATAATTTTCAGATGTATTCTAGTTTAATGTTAATAATTTAGAAGAATGTCATGTACACATATAAAGAATATTACTTTAAAAACTCGAATCAAAATATAGATATCTCAATATCAATAGAGATTTCTGTATTGGATTATGCTAAACGGTTCATGGTAAAAACTGTAGGTGGCAATAGTAAAAATACATCATCATCATCATCACTCTTGGCACTACAACCCTCGGTGGATCTTAGCCTCCTCAATAATCTTCCTCCACTCATCTCGGTTTAGTGCCAGTAAAAATACAACTCTCATATAAAACAAGGTGTGCAAGTTAAACATACATACAATACCAAAAATTTGATAGATGTGATTGTGAGTCTATCATGGGCGGAATTGGTGAACGTTACATTGTGTGAAATGATCACTTAAGCCAGCCACACAATAGGTCATAAGCCCTATGAACACCCAAAAATCCTTCCATACCCACTTTCCTATATAAAAATATTACCTCGTCTCTATGAGAAATCTATAATATATCTTGATTAATGATATCCCCCTGGAGATAAAATCCAATATTGTGTTCTTGAAAAATTTGGACATACTCAAAATATTCTAAAATATAACAAATAAAAATCGTGATAGTTGCCATGGTATTGGCTTTAAAAGAAAGATAATTTATGTCATTAGTGTTTAAATATGATTGCGATACTACGGTTTTCGAAAAAAAATTGCAAGGTTGTTCTGACGTAAGCCTTTTCATGGTGAAATGGAAATCAGCTGTTAAATTAGCTATCGCTGAAAAAGGGTTGCTAATTGGAAAAAAAACTCTAAAAAACGCCTGATATTTAAAAATTAATGGCAAAACATTATTTTCCAAATGGAGCCAATCCCGTAGATATTAATTACCATCATATTTATCTGTTTTATTTAATTTTAGAGTTCTTTACCTTTCAAAAAACAACCCAACTTTAGACAGGTATATTATTTTATTTTGCCGATTCGTGCACAGAGGAATTTCCACACTTTCTGTCTGCTAGTTTGCAATACATCCTTAACGTTTTATGAGCCTTCTGTCTAGGATGTCTAAGATGCGTCGTTTGGGACATTCTTTTAAAGATGTTGATATTTTTTGTCATTGAGTTTATCATCCTTCAAAAAGTCTGTCACTACACCTCAGTATCATAATTGTGTATGCTTAATATATTTTATTATTCATTCTACATTTTTTTAAATTGTATATTTTGCCGTGCTTACTTATTTTTTTTACAAATTTTTAATACTTTATTTTCATTATATTATTAGCCAACCCATCATCAATCACCCGATTTCACTTCGCGGGCAGGCAACGGGAATGGAGCACCACACTCTTTTTCCTGATAAACAACTCTCGTTTCATCCGCTTTCATAAATAATCGCACGCATGTTCGTCAATTTTTGAAGCCCTTAACTGGATCATTTTCCATTATTTGGCTAACCAGGTCATGCCAAGTCTTTCGCATTTCTGGCACTTGCGTCATATATCTTTCTTACTATGTTCATTCATTCGTTCAAAATGACCAAAACATCTATGTGGCCCTTTTTAATTATTTTATTAGCTTATTCTTGTCTAAGCATAAATAAGCCTCACATCTTCTCCTTTTTTATTTCTTATGAATGGATTTGTAATATGTACGCCTTAGTGATTCCACTGCATTTAGTTTACTTTCATTTCTCTTCTGCTAGCCCCAGGCTTCATTTTCAGTGATCAGTATTAGTACCAGAATTCTATTTCTAATATTTATTTTTACGTATTTGAAATCTGAGTATTACGTACAAACATATTTTTATGGGAACATACCTCCTCGTACAAGTGAATGATAGGCAATTTAATTAAGTAAGTGTTATTAATTTTTTTACATTCCGCATTTTTGTATTTTGATATTTATTAACAGTATTACAGTAGGTGTTTTTAATAAATATAAGTACATACATATAAATAATAAAATCATTTTTTTATTAAATATCTTACATTTTTCATCCCCGCAACTGAGATCTCAGGGTACAGGGCTAAAAATAAATTACCCCATTTCATGCGTAGAGATGGCTAAACAAATTAAGTAAGTAATCAGTAAGAACGTTAAGCCTTATTTCAACCTCGAGCCAACATCTGATCGCTTAAGCTCATGGGCTTAATACTTCGAACTTCCACCGTAAGAAGATATTGGATCAACGGATAAGGTTAAAGTATGTATAGTTCTACAGATATAGATATGCTACAATTTCGAATCGGAAGTCCACCCGAACGTACAATATTTAACTAACTTATCATCTCGCTTCTCCTCAGGGGTAGCCAGAGAGGATAGAACATTTTTCTGTCCTGGCATGACACCACTTCCTCGTCCATATTTATTCATTCTCTTAAGCACTGTCTTCAGTTGTAAAAGCTTTTAACAGATCTTTCGCGAACACCCTCTGTTCCTGACGCCTTAAATAGTCGTCTAATTCGTTACACTTAACCAATCCATCCTAGCGCTCCTTTCTAACTTCTACAGACATGCGTCATTAAATCTTTAAAAATACAATTTTATATAAAACTATTATTTTTAATCTTAATTAAAACTCTATTTATTTCATTTTTTTCAAATGTTCTGAAATAAACTATATGCAACTTATGTATAGGTTTATAATAATAATAATAATATTTACATAATTAGTTTATATTTGAGTACTTTGAGAAATTAAAATCTAAAAATTTAATTTATAGAAATAAACTTTGTTCTCACCACTATTGTATTGAAAATATCAACATGTTTCAGAGCCCATGGCCCCTTCGTCGGGATACAATTGTATGCTAACAAAATTAAATTTAAAAATCGAAGTATGGACAATAAAAATATTAAAAAGTTATTCTTGGAAAATTAATAATAATAAATTACCTACTTAACATGAAAATATTTTCAATACAAAAGTGGTGAAAACAAAGTTTATTTCTTAATTATATAATTAATACTGTTTCCACAAAATTATTTTAGTGTTTTTGAAGAAAAAAAACTATTAACATTATTTCTAGGGATTTCTGCAGTAAAGTAAACACTACATTCGTTTTAACTTTTCAGCTTGTATTTAGACCACTGAATGTTTTTGAAACTTGAAAAAGATGAAATAATTGAAATTTGTGAAGGAAATAGATTTAAAAAATCACAATCATAATTTAACTAACAAAAAAGGCTGTATTTATATATTTACATTAATCGATAACTATACCGACTTCATGAAAACTACATTTTTAGCACTATTAATAAAGAATTTTCAAAAAAACATGTTTTACAATCCGCATTTTTACAGGACCAAAACCATTTAAGTCCTGTCAGATTATTCATTTATTTTATTTGGGTACTATTTTTCGTTTTATTGTACTAAATAGGCATAGTTATTTTTTATAAGAATTAATTCACTTGTATGTATAATGGTATACAGTGTGTTTCCACATAATATATATTTAAGATTACAGTTCCATGTATAAGTTTACATTTTCATATACAAAGATTGAATATATTTCTAAGTATAATTTTGTAAAAAAACATTTTCTCATTATAAGTCGAACTGCATCTGAGCCTCAGATATATTATCACATAATATATTTGACAGCTCAAAAATCATTTATCGTATCACTTGCATAATTTTCATAACCAAAATATATCTTATAATATGATTCATAAATTGAAAATGGTTTCAGAGGACAGAATGTACTGAATAAGAAATTTTATTCATTCATTACAAGATATCTTCCTGCGTAATAAAACACTAATATTACATAATTGATTTATCTCAGTAATCATTTATTCATTAAATGATTTCCATAAATCGTATTCGAAAAATATAAAATGAGTTTTAATGGAAAGAATGTATTCTACATTACGTATTCATGACTGGCCGCGCTCGTAACACGCGACGCTTTTTCCACAGCGCCCGCGGTATTTGTCACTATTTAAAAGATTTGTTTTTGCTGTACAACAAAAAAGGTCCAACGCCCCAAGTTTGTTCACGATCCAAACTTAAATCATAAATACATGGGCGGCACGTGTGATGAATCTACATTTTCCGCCCCTCAAATAAACAACAGTCGTCATCAGTGACGGGGCGGGCCAGTGCACACCGGAATAATATAAAATGATTAAAAAAATTAAATTATGTTTTATTTTTATGTAATTAACAATTAATTAATTAAATTATTTAATTTCATTAATTAATTTATTGTATTATATACCTTTATGTATTGTAATGTTATCAAACATAATGATTTCGTTTTCTGTTCGTCTGTCCGTCCGTCGTGCGTCTATCTGTCTGTCTGTCTGTCCCAGTTACTTTGTGTAACGTCAGTAATTTCATTCGAATTCACGGCTAAAAAAAAACAAATTATACGGCCGAATATGGGGCTTGAACCCTGGGCCAGCATACCCGAAGGCGGCAAAGATAGCGATGTTTCTATCACCGAGCCTGCATTACCCGTCAAAAATGCAGTACATATAGAACAAAAGGTTTTTTTTAATGCTAAACTGCGGCGTTCAGTGAACTAAATTTATAATATTTTCTGTGATGTGTTCATGGAAAATTATTGAATTTTATCCACATCTAGATTATCATTGATTAATTTAAATTATATATGTCTCACAAAGATGAAGCTATTTATATGAGAAAGCGTGTATGGAAGTATTTACTGTTCGTCCACAGGTCCGACGACTTGTCTTGACTGGCTAAAGTGATCACTCTACAAAATGTAACGTTCACCGATTCCACCAAGAACAATCATGCATCTATTTAATATCATAAGCCTTATGGAGTTCAATAAAGACTTCACTGATGAAAGAACTTGTTGCTGTTCACTGATGAAAACCATTTGGCGTTTAACAGTAATAAACAGGTAGGTATTTATTTAAAAACTTAGTCAATGTGCACTAATTAACTTTTATTTTAAACTTACTCTTTAATATATACATTATAAATTCCCACATCGATCAGAATTGTAAATACAACAAACATCGCGATTTTTTTGTATTTAGAAATATTTATAAGCAAAAAAAATTTAGGTATCCTATGATTACACGCGATACAGCGTATGTATATTTTGTACAAGATCGCGTAGTAGTGAATGACATGTGTCATCTATCCGACACACCTGTTAGTTTCCAATAAAACAAATATAGTTTCAACACAACAATGACGTTTCCTGCAACGATAACGGAATTGTATTTTTTTTTCAATTGATTCAGAAACATTGTAGATTGATGTTTTTTTTATTATTATTTATTTAATTAATAATATATATAACATTTTTTTACAATTAGATGTTTTTTATAATGTTTACATTTTTACAAATTACATTACAAATCGATATTTTTTTGTGTGTAGGTATATACCTCACCAAAAAGAATTATGATTCTTGTGTGTGGTGAGTAAATATTGATTGTATTATTTGTATGTATATACTTTTTTTGTATTAATTACACCTAAATAAATAAAATAATAATAACAAGATAATATTAATAATCAATTTAATTTAACTACTAGCCAATTCTAAAAAAATTTCCATTAATTGTGAGTAATGAAGAACTTAAGGAATAATATTTTAAAATTAATTATTCAAATAATTTAGAAAAACAAAAAACAAATTAATTTTAATATTTTGACATTTTTTAAACACCCTGACGATTGAAAGGTTTTTCCGAAACATGTAGGTATTATTAATAAAAAATATAAGTAGATCTATACAAATAATATAATCAATATTTAATTTTGGAATTGTATAAAACTGTTAAAAGCAAATATTTTTCGTGCCTTATCTTGACCCCCATTTGACATCACTCCTGCAATATTTTAATTTTTCATCTCGTTTGACTCGGTTCCTCTGATGTGGATTCATCCGATTATTTCGGACTTGGAAGTACTAATCCTAATTTGAAGGGATTTCTTACTACACCAGTTCAGTCTAGTGGAATCTTTAGTCTTATCTCAAACATCTTTATCTAAGTATTAAAATGTTTTATATAATTATTATTTACTTTTTTATATAATATTGTATAAAGTTATACTAGAATTTTATGTTTTAGACTATTGATACTATTTAGAAATATGTCAACGCTGTACTTCACCAATAAGATCTCAAGCACTTGTAGAGAGACTAATGCTGTTTTATATATATTTTTAAATAATTATATAGATATATTGTTGTCTAATTAAACTTTTTATTTATTTTTATTCATTATTAAAAATAAATTATACAAATTTATTTTTGACTGATTTTATTTTATGTGTTCATTTAATTTCTTTTTTGCTGTTTAATCTCATTTATCTTCTTAATTCCTGTAATCAGTAACCCTCTAATTTTGTTCACGAATACATTATTTTGCTGATATTTTTTGGTGTTGCATTTTGGTATTGTGAAGTTATTTTAAAATCTTAAAGATGTGCTCGTTTCAAGTTTTGCAAAGATATTTTCTTTAATTTCTTGGATGGTTGAGATTCTTTTATAATTATTTTGAATTTTCAGAACTGTAAATTATTTAAAAAGTCATTTTTTTTAATTTTTCTTTAATACTTGTTGTGTGTATAACTTTAATTCAGTTAATTAGGTGATTGTATGTTCCTACCCACCCAATATTTTTTGTTTGACTCGGTCATTTTTTTTTTTGTTGTTTATTTTACATTTGTTTTAATATAACTGCCACACTAGGTAAAACCTGATCTGTGGCAGTTATTCTCATTTGCTAGTTTTGTAATACATAGTGACAAAATATAATAGTAAAGAAGTATAAATTTAAAAAAGAAAGCAGAAAGAATTTCGTAATATATACAATCATAAAAATACATAAACCTAAAAGAAGATAAAATAAAGGATAAAATTAAGATAAATAAATACTATATTAGATTTATTTTACTATAAATACTATATTATTATATTTGAAATTATATAAAGCAGATTTTGCCTATTTAGAGGTCAAGGAGAAGTGATTGAGTGAAGGAACAATAAATAGTCCAGAGGGATGCAATATCTACCACATTTCTCAGACTTCTATACATGTATTCCATTTTCCTAACCTTATTATGTGTGTATGTGTCATTGCCATTACACGCCTTACGCATTATATTGTGTTAATTAACGGAAAATAGCAGTAAGCTTTTTCTGATCAAAGACTTAAGATTCCAAAAGCAACCGTTTTATAAGTAGATTGTCTTCATAAATACTAACATATACAGACTATGGTGAAATTTCTTATTTGATTTTATTCAAACTTTCTTAAAAAATTACATTGTAAATATAATTAATAAAAATCTAATTTGTTTTCACCATTTATATATCGAAACAAGGTTTCAGAGCCAATGGTTTAATCAACAAATCAAAAATAAAAAATCATGTTTATATTTTCAATATTAAAGTGGTGAAAATAAAGTACATTTTTATTAATTACTTATATTAATAATGTCACCACTAAATCATTTTGCTCTTTTTGAAGAAGATAACATTAATATTTAAGCTGTGCTCGTTAACCAGCCTGATTCGGTACTTTGTTTTGAAAAAGACGCAATTCAACATTTTTATAAATTCATGACTCCAATTATTTATGTCCTTAAGAAAAAATAATTAAAGAGCAATAATAAAAATATTCCGACACGAAATATAAAGGTCGGAAAAAATTCTAATTTTTCTGTTACAAATTAATACGTGTTACTGTGGCTGGCGTTGAGTTAAAACCGGATAAGTATGCAGGTGGAACGTAACGTATTATTACGCTGCATAGTGTATTAATTACAATGAAAGAGAAGCAGAAATAATAAGGTCGTATTTCAAAGATAATTTATTAAACGTCGGCGATGTAATCAGCGCCAAGCTAAGTTCTGTGTTTCTAACCGTCTCCGTCATGCTTACTCCCCGCCACTGCGCACTGCTCCCCTCCAGTAGAATAGTATCTTTTTCACTCCCGGTAGGTATTCATTATAAATTCTGTCCCTCGCAATATGTTTGTTCAACATTGATTTATATTACCGGTTGTACTTGAATAATAGTGTGGAACTTGTGGAATAAATCACAGACATAAGGAATTGTTGTTTGATTGAACTCCTACCATCTTCTCGGGATTGTTTATAAGGTGTTTTGTGCTGCTACCACCCAAACTCGTATTCTTCGCAGGAAAACAATATAACATATATACACGTGTACATCTAAATGCGTGTCACATTGTTACTATTCCTTGAATATACGTATACATGGTGAAATGAAATGTAAATGCTTAAAAACTCAGATATATTTTCGATTTAATGCGGATATTTTTTAAGAATAAAATATAAATACGTCCTCGTCATCTACGTCATTTTCGTTCTAAATATGTGAGAATCAAAACGTCGTGTTCGACTCAACTGGGGTAGCCATGTTGAGGAATTTGGGTTCATTCTATTTGGAAGGGGTTTGGGACACCATACTTGAACTAATTTTTAAAACTCACTCAGACGCTACTGGCTGACCGCTGAGGCTTCGAGCAAAGTTGGTCTTAAGATAAATACAAAGAAAACTCCAGAAAATGTCCAGAAAACAAAATCATCAAAATTAAGAATAAGAATATTGAAATATTAGATATATATACCTGGGACACATAAAATAACATAAAAACATAAAAATGGACAAAGAAAATAGCCAAGACGAAAAGGAATGAGCTGGGCCGCTTTTAGCAAACTCGATCATGTATTCAAGAACAAAGAGATCCCAATAAGCCTAAAAAGAAAAGCCTTTGAATCATGCATACTGCCAGTGATGACGTATGGAGTGGAGACTATATAGAAAAGCTCAAATGCACGCAAGGATCCATGGAGAGATCCATGCTTGGAGTTATAAATGATGAAATTAGGCGCAAAATTAGTGTAATAGATATGATGGATCGTGTAGTGAAGCTCAAATGGCAACGGGCAGGGCATGTTGCAAGGCAGGATGCTACAAGATGATCTCCCGGAGTTCTGAAATGGAGACCTTGGGAGAATAAAAGATGCATCGGAAGAGGCTTTATCGCCGGCCCATCTCAAAAGAGATGGGCCGGCGATAAAGCCATTGTAGGGGGAAGAGATGGCTTCAATTAGCAAATAACAAAGAAGAATGAAACGGTATGGAAGAAGCCTATATCCAGCAGTGGAGAGATGATGGCTGAAGAAGAAGATATTTTTAGTAACTTTTTATTTAAAATAAGTAAAAAGTCACATACACGTTAACGTAATTTAATGTTTCATTGTGTTATGACTCATTACTATTTCATTAGTTCTTTATATTTTTTTTTTCTATTGCTGCCTACTGTCATTGTGTTTTATTCTTTATTTGTTTTTATGAGAAATATGTTAGGACACAGGTTAATACATATGTTCAATTCTGATAACTGTTGCTCTTATTCATACATATCATTAACTTGTGTCTATTTTATTTCCGAAATAAATAAACGTCGTCTTAAGCAAAAAAATATATTTAGTATAGTGGTAAAAACAAAATGCGATACTAATCGTTGAGAAAGAGTTCCTTTTAGAAAATTAAAACTGTGCCTTAAAATTACCATTATCACCATCATTGTCCTCCTATCCTAGAAGGGTCGAGGGTCCAAAGATTTTTTAATGATCGGGAACTACGGCATATTCTAACCGAAAGAAGAAACGATTCCAGCCTATCGGAAACAAGAAATGGACAGCGCCGTCACATCTTCGTGTACCACACACCATATCTACCAACATTCCATCGGCGATCGTTGTATTATTCAGTAGCAATATTCCTGTTAACCAGTACACATGTACTATTCTCAATAAACCTCCGCACTTAACAATGAGTATTATTTAATTACAACATATTGCTTTCCCTGTGCTTTACTAGGTTTGCCACGTACATACATTTACATCTCATACACAGAACTTCTCACATTGGAAATCTTTCCTCTCTAGAACTCGATAAAACTTGATAAGCTGCTTTCATACTTCTCTGTATTGCGCCTTTTTGATAATAAACAACCAGTCAAGACCCAATCTGTCTTCATGCAATATTTTTTGTTGTTTATCCTATATTCGCAAAACGTGTCTAAGCCACCTTTTAACGTATGAAAGTAGTAGTTATATTCTGAAGGTCTGCTGACTATGTTTACCGACGTTTCATATTTCATAAACCTAGAAAGTTTTTACCAGAAAAAATAGATTCTGCGACACATTTCAGTAGCCAGTATTCTTGATCTCACTCTATCCGCAAGGATCCACATTTGGTTACCATATATCAAATTAAGCCTATACACAGATTAAAACACAGTCAGTTGATCATATCGTATTTTCCAATGAACATGAAAGTTGTTTTTAATTGCTATTTTTTGATATAATCGTTCTGTTTAACACATAAACGGGGTGAAATTTTACGGACGCTTGTGACTTTGGTCATTTTTCTTTTAGATTTTCCCCACTTTATAGCATTTGAAACACTAATCGCTGGGTAAAGCCTTTGAAAAGCTTTCAGACCAGGCCGCCCCCACCCCCGCCATGCGGCGCCCGACCCTCCTAACCCCCGGCTGCGGGCGACGGTGGAAACCAACTTATTCCATTGTAATTAATCCCGCTACCTCTTAAAAGAATGGAATCGGTGAATGCCTTACCACAAAAAATCAGTAATTTGTTTCAATTCATCCCTTAGGGGGGTGTATTGTGTGAAAATTGGCGATTAAAAAGAAAATTTTATACATTCCGACTGGCGGAGGGAAGTGATGAGAATTAAAGGGGTCTATTGTTTGACTTTCAGAGATTTATGGAAATGAATATTGCTGCAAATCAAATAATGCTTCAAATTTACGCAAAAACATTTGTAATTTTTATTTATTTATTTAATGTAAATAGGCGGGCCTTGTAGTCAAATGGGAATGACACTGGCTTCTCGTACAAGGGGCTCTACCTTTGATTTCAGTACAATGAGAACAAGAAACGTGACTTATTTAAACACGTATTTGGAAAAAAATTAAAATTAAAAATTTATTTCGCAGATTGTTATGAAATATTAAAATCTTAATAATAATATGTTAATTATTGTGATAGGATTATAACGAGAAATAACTCTTATTTCGGTTTCTTTTCAAAATATATGCTTAGGTAAAAGTCGTGCTTTTTATTCTCTATAAAAATCTCTCATGCCTGGATGTTTTTAACATTTAATATTTATTGCTGAATTAATTTATATCTATATATGTAGGGTATAAAAGCAAAGGCAGCGATATCCGAAAATTTTAAAAATATGTTTTGAATACAGTCACTGTGGATTACTATTTTTCAATATTTACAACATTGAATATTATTTACAATTTATTTTATTACAAATATATTATTTATCATTTGTTTATCATAAAAAGTGTATTGTGTAATTATATCATATTCAAACATTCATAAAAATATTTTTACTTTGTACCTAGAACCATCTATTATTGTCAAAAATGCCTGTTGACGGTCTGTTCCTTAATGATTGTATTAATTTTTTTTTTGGATATTACTGTCTTTCTTTTATACCCTACTATGGCCTCTTACAGCATTAAAAAAATGTAATATTACGCTAAGTAAAATATTCAAAAAATGGCGAAAATGATTTACGCAGAAACAATATCTTTTTTTGTTATACTTTTAATTTTAGCTTTTAATTTTAATTAATATTTAATTTTAAAAAATAATATTTTATTACCTAACAGAAAGAATGCAAGATACATCGCTTAGAAGCCGGAGAATCGCTAAACGATTGCAATCATCTAGGTGTACTGTACTATACAAGAAGCAAGAAACTGGCTGACAAAATTAGTTCATTCTGTATAAATACGTGGTAGTAAATAACAATAGAAATAAAAAAAGTCAGAACCATCCGGGGAGTCCTTCATCCAGCAGCAAATAGAAAGTGGCTGATAATGACTTTCTTAATTTTTTCAGTTTAATACTTGAACTATCGATGGGAAATTCTAATACTCGCGAAACTCCAGTAGTAAAATGTCAAAGTGTAATTAAAAGCAAGTAGAGATAACATAGTTTATTTTCCCATCTAATTTGATGATCATAAAGTAGAATTGTTTATTGCTCTCATAAAATTATTGAAATAAAATATTTCCTAAATCTTATATTCTATATTTTGTGTGCAATATTACAGTAAAGGAAATGAAATAAATTATAGATAATAACTGTACCCCGGGACACAGACAGCGACGACATGATCAATGACAAAAACGTATTTTCAAGGATCACAAATTCAAACAAGCCCAAGTAGCACAAAACCCTTTGAAGTCACGGTAAGAATTACATCAAAAAAGGCTTGTAGGTAAATGTTGTATCTCTGGCTTTTTTAAATAGTGTCTCTCAAACTGCGAATACTGAGGTACAAAGTCCTACTTCCAACACAATTCAAAAATAGTTGGTGTTTCTAAAAATCTGGTCACATTTAGACAATGCATATTGTCACGAGATTCTAAAATCGAGGAGTAGCATTTGTACGGGTAAAAAGGCACAAAATCGAAGGTTCCCGAGCGATCTGGAATTTTCTGAAAGAAACTCATACGCATCAAAATACGCCAAAAGTTTCTAGAACTCGGAAACTTTACAAATTACGGGTAAAACGCACACAACAGACACAGGTTTTTTTTTTGACATCAGAGCTAGACCATGAACGTGAAACCAATGCCGACTTGTGCGACTTGATAAGAAACAGCGTAATAATGTGTTCACAAACGTGCGAATATTCTGGAAGACGAGTATAAAGTGTTACGACAACGCCACAGATGAGTGGTTAGAGTGAAATTGAGAAAATTGAGAAATGAAATAAAGAAAAATGCTCTGCATTTATACACTGAATATGTGTCTAACATTCTGTTAGTTCTCAGATATATTAAAAATCTTAGCTCTTTCAGTGCAACTTTTGATTTCGAAAATTTTAGAAAAAATGGAAATGGAAAAAAATTAAATAAGATAGAAATAGTCAAAAATTTAGCAGTGAGCAAAGAAAGCTGGGTAGACAGGATGATCTAAGTGGATAATCGTTTTTTGGCCAGAATTTGATTTTTTTTGATTTGCCCGTTTTTCGCCGAAATGTACACGCCGATATCTGTTATGTTAAAAATAGACAACTAGCTCTATCAGCACTATGCACCTATTAGTTCAAACACCAGTACTCACTTGATGTCGATACACTTACATCACGGGTATTGAATTGTCACACCTCATAAATCTAGGCCCATTTAGTGCATCTATTGGATCTGAATGATTTAATACATTTTCATTTCTTCTACATTTAATTTGGAATATAAAATATTCTTTACACTTTGGGAGAAATGTAAACAGTTACTGAGATGAGTGACATTGAAATTTGCATTTTTTGTTTAATATTTCTATCTTTCCTTTTTTTATACGCTTAACTATCAGGACAATTATTTAATCGAATATTACAAATTCATTTGCTTTGATACAAGTCAAATAAATTATTTAAGCCGTGTAAGAAATTTGAATCGGATTTGTTTTGCCATGTATGTGAATGTATGTATATACGCAAAAAAAAATATGTTTGTGTATGTATGTATATACGCAAAATTCAGTTCTCAAATTGATGATCATTTAAATTGATGAAAAATAAATTGTTATCTCTACTTTAATTATATTATATATTTTATTATTCGAGTTTCAAGGGCATCAGAATCACTCATCGACCGATGATGTATTAAAATCATGACTGCATGCTGTGAATTTCATAATTTCTGATAGAAACATATCTACCGAGGTGAGACTAGTGGTAAATATTGGAATTCTCGTACAGACACTGATGTACAGAATTGAAGCCTGGAGCTGGCAGAAAAAAAACGAACGTAGAATGCACGCAGTAGTAAGATAACCTATTTTTTTTTTTATTAAAATATTACATCTATTGAGCCAACCGTAATAACGATATATGCATTGGGGTCAACGACCCGTTTCCCCACGCGATTTGACCAGCGACGGAATTCTCACGAAAAACAAATCGGGCAGGACAAAATACGCACATTCAAAAGCGCGGACGTCTTGCATATTGCAAGTCTTTATCTACTAATTAAAAGTTAGCTTTTTTATTAAAATACCTTAATTATTATTTAAAAATAAAAATTCCAAAGTATTAAATGTGCAGATTGCCGTTGGCAGCGGGAAGGGCCAGACGTGTACATTGTACATGTACCCGTTTATTCTTCCTCACTTATTTCTCTACGAAATTTACTTCTATGCCAAATTTGACATTGGTAAGAATCATTATTATTTTATACTATAAAAATCAATTAATTAATCGCATATACGTAATAAGGTTTTTAAACTTGTTTTATATTCATTTACTTTTCTACTTTAAACTTGTAATTCTACGTTAAACCAGCATCATAGCATAGTTCCTCCGTCCTCTATCTGTTTTGGTGACCTTGAAGACCTCGTGATACTGCGGAGATATAATTATAATTTGTAAAGTCAATTGAGATATTAATTAACTACATAATTTTTAAAATATAGATAAATGGTTGTTTATTTTTTTTTTAATTCAATACATATTTTGTAGTAGTTATTTTTAATTAAAATTATTATTTGAATTTTAAAAATATTGAATTAAATTAAATTCACAAGAATTTGTTTTGACATTTCAGCCGGAAGTCAAAATAACACATAAATGGGCTTATGATATAAGTTTTAAATTAAAAAACAGTGATATAAGAAAAACGGTTCTTTACTATTTTTTTACAACACACAAATTATTGGAGAAATATAAATACACTTTTTTTAAATTCTAGACTAAAAACGTTCAAAATTCGGATAATTATTACGCGAGCATGACTTGCTCTCCGGCGTTTCCATATATTTTGGTATGTTTGTTTCCTCGCAGCTTTTCTGTCGTGCAAGGAATACGTAAATATCCACGCTTGTGCAATTTTTATCTGATATTATGTTTATTAATATCTTGTTCTCATCTTGAAACATGATCTATCGAATACGTCCATCTCAAGTGCTTCGCCAGGCAGCAATGAGTCGTGCGCTAATCTGTGAACCCGGTTAGTCGTTGGGCGAAGTTGGCTGACGTTGGCGCTCTGTGGAGTTTGGCCCAATATATACAGGGCCCATAACATTAAATTTGCAGAGTGATTCTGGGGATCTTAAGAGAGTCTGTTTGAAGTTTATGTGCGCTACATTTTTAATAAGTTTCCAAATTAATGATTTGGTACTTGCAGGTAAAGGATAATTTGGGGAATATGTACTGGTAATAATGAAGTATTTGACTACCAGCAAATAGTTCTTATCGTGACAAAGTTATTGTCAGTATTAAGAAACCCATGATCTTTTCCCATAGACTGAATCCTATTACTACCACCGTGATTCAATTTTTATTTATTTATATTACAATTTAAATGTTTCAAAGTTATACAATCTTTACAGGGACGCGTTTTGTCTATCTACCAATATCACACATTTTGAAGAATCTAAATACTGACGAGTATTTAATTCATAAAACCCACCATTAAGTTTTAACGTTCAAATTTATTTATTTAATATTAATTTCATTCTTTTTACATCATTTTTATTGGTAATAACATTTTATTATAGTAGACATTATATGTGATTAGATTAATTAAGTGACACCTTCGAAAAAAATCCAAGCTCTTGCGCTTGGAGAGAGTCTTACACTTAATTTTATCAAAATTGTGAATTATATATTTTTTTAACTGGTTTATATTTTCTCTAACTTTTTTTCCATAGAAACACTAATGAAGTTTTTTAAACCAAAATATATAAAATATTTCTGGTTTTGTTTTATTTTGCATTTCGGTATTTTGAAGTTGTAGAAATCTTAAAGAAGACTTGTTTTGAATATTGTGTGATTATTTTCCTTGATCAACTGAATATTTATTTATTTTTGTTAATAATTTTCTATATTTGGAATTTTAAATAATGAAAAAATGCTTGTGTTGATTTTTGTTTGAAAGTTTGCAATCTTTTAGTTTCAGTTTTCTCAGTATCATGATTTATGGAAATAAAATGTTTTAGCTTTTAGCAATCGATATAGAAGTTACGGACGTTACACTAAGTTGCGGGGACAGTCAGACAGACAGACAAACGGATGGAAGGATGGATAGACAGACAACAAAATTATTTGAATTGAAATTAACGAGTTTAAGATGGTTACGTTGCGAACAGATTAGAATATAAAAATATTTCTCTGAAAATCTGCACATTTATCTCAATTGAGCCATGGGAGTTGTCTTGTAAAATATAATTTAAAAATAATATTTGATCAAGTACCTACATCGTATAAAATGTTATAACTTACTACCATTAATATGCAAGATTTTTTAAGACACAGTTTGTAATCAAGAATTCTTTTTTCTTTACTTAGATTTGCGTAAAAATTGAATTTAATCTTCCCAAGTAAAAATAGAAAATAACTTGCCCAAAAAAATTAATAGAATTTTCTGTGTAACGGTTACATTATTTTATATGTTGGTTTACGGTTTAAAACTACACAGGAGAGCATATAATATAAGTTCTCTGTATATCATATTTCTTACAAAAAGAAACGCCAATTAGAAATGTGATACCAAATATTTGTAATCTACTGTTCACAGCATCTGAAGTTAGTCAAGAAATAATAACAATTAGATGAAACATAATATCATTTTCGCAGCCACGCGCTGCCCTTATTGAATCCGACTTTTTCTTTATTTTTTCTTGGTTTTCATGAAAGAGATGAAAGTTAGACAAAATATACTATAATATTAAATAATGAACGCTTTGTGTGTGCATGTTTGTGTGTGTGTGTATTTGGGAAAAAGCTGGATACGGTTAGGTTGATAAACTTAAGTATAGTGTAGAATGTTCACTAACCATGGTTGAGAAAGATATCAAAAGACGGATGACTGTTCGGTTAAGGTGATGTAGTTATCGAAATGTGGATGAATGTCCGGTAAAAGTGAAGAGAGAAAAAAGAGAGTTATCGAAAATTGAATGTCTGTTCAGTAAGCTTTCGAAAGATAACTGCGGGACATTAAGTGAGCGATTTTTGAAAGCTATTATCAGAATGCAGAATGGGACTTTGTCATACGCAGTTAGTCTGGCATTGCACAGTTATATTCTTGTACAAACAATAATGTTTGAAAATGAAGTGCAGAATTGGTAAACGAATAATGAAAGGAAACTAACCGATTAAGCGAATGTGTGGAAAATCTGAGTACGATACAGTAAATGTACAGATTAGAACCAAATGTCGAACCAAATATTTGTAACATAGTCGATAGAATTAAAAGAGGGTTGTTGAAACGGTTTTGACATTTCGAACGTATGAGTGAAAGGAAGATGATAAATACAAGTATGAGGTGACTGTTGAATGCGCTTGAGTGACCGTATTTCTACTGCATTCATTCTACTTACTTTTTGTCAGTTCCAGGTTTTACAAATAGCTATTTTTAAACTTATATTTGTTTAGAAGATTTAGAGTTTATGGAAAGAATAAACAATTGGTTTTTGACGTTTATTTCTCAACTGTTGTTAAGCTCCGGGAGCAAATGAAGATGTACAAGTAATTTAATAAGTATGGAACAAAGAAACTATGATGTTACGTAATGCAAGTCCGCCAGATTTTATGTTAAAAACCCGACTAAAAACGTGGAGTCATTGTTTTATCTCGTTAGAGCGACTTTCTTTGTTCTTGTATGTTTACGGGCACGGCAGTTTGATTACGTTAACGTAAACAAATCGCTGGGTTGGCCTAGAACACGACCCAGTGGCGGACAGGTACCGCCACACTAATATTTTTAAGTACTGCTATCAGAAAGCTATATTTTTTTATTTGTTATGTCGGAAAGATATCTATCCCTTTTATCTAAGATATCCGTGGAAGACCCCCATTGAGGTTACTCAGGCATGCATTGCGTATCCTAGAAGAACAATTACCTAAACTAATCTTTTCGGCAACTCTGGTGGGGAACACGCCGCGCGGAGGGTTAAATGGAGTAAACACCAACAATGACATCACCATTGATTGGACATCAAGTAATATAAATCCTTCAAGAATAATATAAAGATGAATGAAAACGATAATGATAGTTCATAATTATTTTTCTAAAATATGAATTATTTTATCATTAATAATAAAGAATTAAATGTCATTAATAAATAAGATTATTCATTGATAAATCAACATGTTCCGAGACCATTGGGCCTTTTTTCAGGATGCAACGTTTACATACGTACAAAAATTAAATTTTTAGTATACCTGTATACATTAAATAAGAAATAAATATAAGGAAGTTAGAAAACTAATTAAGAACTAATACGAAAAAAATCAAAAAATTACTATTTGCAAAAAGGATTCTGTTATTTATAATATTTAATTTGCTTTTAACTTAATTAATAGTAAACCTACGTTATTTTTCACAAAAAAATTTAAACCATTGTTAATATCAAAATAATAGTTTTGTTTCCAAAGAATGATTAACAAATTCGGATTAATTATTGCTATTTAAATACCTTAAGTTCCCTTAAATTCTAAATGTTTTATCTTTATTAAAAATAATAATCTAATTAAAGAATAATTTTGAAATTATTTAAGAAATTATTCTATCGTTGAAGAATGCTAGCTGTAGCGTGGTAGATAAAATAAATAAATCACTGGTTCGATCATGTAGAACGTATGAGCGAGGAAAGAATGGCTAAGAAAAAATATGAGGCAAATGTGGAACGTAGCACGAGTGGAGGGCGTCCACAAAAGATCTGGCACGATCAGATACTACAAATATTGGAGGATGGCCCTATTAAAAGCCTCGCCAATCGTAGACCGTACCTGAGAACATTTATAGATGTAGCCGAAGCAAAAGTCGTGTGCCAAGTAACCGGTATGATGCTTAGTTAATTATGTAATTTTTTTTAATCATTTCATTCATATATTTTGTGGAATTCATACCACAATACAGAAAACCACCAATCTAGACCACATACACACACAGTGGCAAGGGATGCCACATTAGCAAATCGGGGCACGAGCAAGACACGCGCGGCCGGCAGGTCATTGCACCATCAGCATTTCGGACGATTTCTTCACACTCACACAGCCGCACTCCATGACTCCTTTATTCGTAAATTATATAAAAAGAGGCGGGTGACCGGAAGCTATGGTTCTTAGAGTATCTATCATATTCATGTCTTTCTAATCATACTCATGTATATTTTGTATTTGTTTTATCGAAATAATAAATCATCAAATATTCTACGCCTTTGGAGCTTTTCCGTCGCATGACGTTGGTGATCCGAAAAAGCGATTACTTCTTTTCATCCCTAAACCCCCAAATTTTCATTTTTAACTTGCTTTGCTTTATACATTTACATATTATAACGAGCTATATAAATAGTAGTCGGAAAGAATTACGAGTATCAACGATTTTACAGCACTCTACGTCTTTTTCACAACGTAGAGTGCTATAAAATCGTTGATCAGAAGATTCTAGAATGAACTACACGAACTCATAACGACTTAACAGTTATAGGAAGACCGAGAAAGGCATTTATTTACCTATAAAAGCAAGCGGCGTCGCATTACGCATCATTCTGAGTGACGTTTAATTAGAACGATATTATCTACGGAGCGGAACAGCGTGGCCATTGCATATCTAGCCATAGTAAATAAAGGGAGTACCTGCCGGCGGGCGAGAAATTTTTCTACGTGCGAAAATTTAATAGAGTATTTGAGAAACTGATCGATGCAATAGAATTAGTTGTGACCAGAGTTAATTAGTGTGAATCAGGAAACAGTATATTAATAAGTGTGTTTAATATTCTGGAAACACTGAGTGATTATAAATTTAAGAACGGTTCTCCGATTTAACTCATGTCCAGTGAGTTTTTGCATAATAATTAAAAGTTTCCAATTGCTTTAGTGTTTTAATTTGCCTTCCACAGTCACGTGCCATGACAATATATTCATTTTCGAATAGGGGTTGTGCCGGGGTTGTAGAATTTCATCGGGTGCACATATATCTATTTAGGGGCTGACTGCATTAGTTTTTCGATAATAACGTCAAAAAAACTTTTTACGTTACCGTATTCATACAACATTGCGGGCAGGTGAGAGAGCCCCGCTGGTGCCGACCCGGGAGAGACAGTAGGAGCGGATTAACCCTCTTAGCGGGGAAACTACCACATATAACATCATAATGAGATGGAAATAAGCACTACTAAGACCGAATTGAGGGTGATAGGCGCCTAGATAGATGAAGGTGAATGGTGTTTAATCTAAAGGAATCGAGCGAGGGTCACTCCGTAAGAAAGGAAAAGGTGCAGCGAGTAGATTCTTAATGTCTCCATACAGTATATTACATTTTTGGCACTTTTTTCTTTCGGTTGGGAATTGAAGCACACAATGAATTTCTGTATTTTCTATACAGCTCATTTATTTTCTTGATCCTTCAGATTAGTATTTAGCATATTTTTTTTTTATCTCAAATATTTCATTTTTGGCTGCAAATTGTAACATTCATTTTGCGAGTGTCATATTCAGTATATATCTATACTTTTCATTTCTCATTTATTTTCTTTATCCTTTCCTATTTCAGATATTTCTAAAATACTGTATTTTTATCAATAAAATGGCTACTTATGTTATAAACCTACTGAATCATAAAATTTCGATATTGATTTCGATTACCTATTTGAATAATTTGGCGGCCATTTCTAAATATTTTTTTGTGGATGTATCCAATCACATATATATACATATGTTATATGTTCAAATATTTCATTTGCGTATTTAATATCTAAATATTTCATTTCATATTTCCTCTTATTTCCATATTTATTACCAGAACCTATGTATAATAGAATACATATTACAAAGTTTGAAATGATTTATAGAAATAGAGTTATATTTTTTTATCACTAATTTCCAGTAGTATATATTCTTTAATTCATGTTCCTATTTATTTCTGTACTAATTTTATTACCATTTTTTGCCGCTGTATGTGGTTTAGAGATACCTGGTTTTCTCTATCTATATCTGACACGCAGTTGCATATGATCCATTAAGGAGATGTCTGCAGATGTGATGCGCTGCGCCGTGTGATAACTGGCAAGCTGGCAGCTTCTAATAGTTATCTCTGATCATGCAGGTACCTAATCCTACAAACATGTATTTTTAAAAATCAAAATGTTTTTTTTGGGTGTTTTTTTGTGTACTTCTTATGTCTACGTTTTACAATCAAAGAAATTATAAAATTATATAACAATTCATATAATTCATATAAACAAACTACCTCTTGAAAATATCCGTAACGGGCGTGGCCTCTCCTGAATGAATAAAAAGCTGTCTGCTTTCTCGTCACTTTAGATTAGGTAGATTTGATAGAATATTTAGATACACTCATCACCTAGAGTTGTAGGATTATCTAAAAGATGTCAATTTTCGATAGATACATAGAAATATTCTTTAATTCAGAAAGTTTCAAATCTCAACTTTCAAACTACAATCTTGTTCACGAAATTTTAAAACCACCCTCCATCACAAAGATTTTTTATGAATATCTATTTTTATCAAAAAGTATGTAGGTATATGTGAAATGTATTAGATTTTTGATACTGTTACTCCTATTCCGAAGCAGGATTCTCCTATACCTTTGTTAGTAATGAATTTATATACATTTGATATTTTGTTGTTTGTATATTTTCTCACATGTTAATAATTTCTAAGAATTAAACATATGTTTGTAACGTAAATGTTATATTAAAAATATCAATTGAATTGAATTCTGCCCTGCTTAGACAATCAACTATCCTATTTTCGAATGTCTGTCCCTGCATAACTCGCTGGAATTAGATTGAAAATACAACAAAATATGAGATGTGCCAAATTTTGGTACTTTATCTTTTAGTCTGCCCCTGCTAAGAAAAAAAAATCCTTCAAAAGAGGCATTAAAATGTGCTAAATGTGCCTTTTTACAGCAGTATCTAAGCAGAGCAGAGCGGTCTAATTATTTTCAAATTTCAAGTCAACTTTTCTGAATTGAACAATTCAAAGTTATAATAAATAAGTTAAATACTATATTTTTGACTCCGTTAATATAGATTCAAGAGAAGAAACTTTCTATCTTTTTTTTACATACATGATATGTACCCGGTTGTTGCGGCCAGAGCCGGAAGGGATTTTTGATTGTTTTATAGCGATATTGGCCCCACATTTTTCTCTATAGAGACATCATCAATGACATTATGGCTTTTAGTTCAGAGAGGAAAATTCAAGTGAAGTATCAGAACCTGGCGGAGCTGGCGAATTCCTATGGAAGGAATGAGTTTAAGAATAAAACTGCCGAAATGAGTTATCTTAGAGGAGTAATAGAAGAAACATTATTGGACCGAAGAGTATCGACGTAACAGAGTACCTACCTCAACATGGAGCCCCTACCTCTTTATATTTAGAAATATCTCAATAAGGTGGCTTGTTTACTTTTTGCGATAGCCAGAGGAACGACTGTGTTGTGCAATCGAGATGTGTCTTCTTTACAATTCCAGAGGGAAGGCGGCTGTGAATCGCCCCAGACTATGCTGAGACAAGTAGCAAAAAAGTTTGAATCCCTAGAATAAGAATAAAAATATGATTATAAAAGTAAATAAATTTTCACTGCCGTGATTGTTTTTTTTTTCATTTCCCAACTAAAATGCTATCATATTTGCAGTCGTTTATTTGCTGAAATTTATTTACAGTCAGTTTTTAATTGAAACGCGTCTCAGAAAATATCATTGATGATTGATATATATCATACTTTATATATACAGGTAAATTGAGAAAACTCGTTAAATTTAAAAAATATTAATTATTTTAAAAGATTCCAAAGGCATCGAAAGGTTAATAGCACAGTCGTTGTTTTGCATTGAATATATTTAAAATGCGTTAATTATTTGAAAATGTAAATAGGTTTTTTTTATTTGTTTGCTATTATGGCTAGCCTCAAAAAGCACAGTGACATTAATTTTTATTCGTAGCTGTTACCTTTTATGCTATCTCACTCGCGGATTTAATTCTCACCTCAAAATATAAATCTTAAAATATAATGATCGCCTTTTAGCAATAGCTATTAAGGCAACGTTACTGAAGAATTTTTAATGAAAATATTTTTTAATAAGAGGCATTATTATTTATCATCCATATCTTATAATATTATAATACGAAAAACATTCTGTAGAGGAATTTTCATGTATTTTTGCTTTCCTTAGTAGTCTCTTAACAAAAATACCGACCATTCCTGATATTCTTATTTTGCTGTAACGTGATAATAAGAAAATATTTAACTATATTTCATTCTTGATATACTAAAGCATCACTCTTATGTTAAGTGTACAAGTGGATACAATCTTGAATAATATTGTCAGTGATAAATTTTTATTTTTTACCTCGTGTTTTTTCCCTTTGTCAGGTAATCTTAGAATAAGTCTGTCTTATTATATTTCAAACGTTCTTTATATCAATCAAGATAAAGTTAGCGATTTCTACACCATCTCATATCAAAACGTGATGAATCTGTTTGTTCAGAAGCTATGCGGAAAAGGGAGTAAAAAGGATGTAGTCGTAATATAAGCAAAGAGCTCGCAAATCTAACTTTGCAGATCTGATTAGCAATAAAACACTATCAAATTACGCATGAATAGCTTATTTTATCTTTGGCGTGAATTTCTACGCGTATGTTGGTCAACAATTTTCATTCCGCAATTACTGACCATTTAGTTATTTTTTTAACAGGAAAAGCTAGGCTTAGTTTAAAAATGCCATCGAATATAAATATTTGACTAATGCTTTCGTGATAATTATTTTTTTAATGAAAATGATACATTACATAGGGGTTTATACGTATTATTTTGATTATAACTTAATTAAATTGATTATAACTTTTCAATTTTGCATTTATAATAAAAAGGGAATGTGTGTAAAATTTTTGGTAATAGGTATAAAATATGTAAAACTTTCAACATTAATTTAACCAACAATAATTAAGACTATGTAATAAAACCATTATTAAGTTATAATTTTATTGAATCATCCATTTTCACGTATTTTCTTAATCACATCCTAAGATAAATTGATCTTTACATGTTATAAAATTGTAACAAAATATATTTCAAAAGATAGACCTAACTTCTATATAACAAGATCCGAGTTCCATATAATTAAATAATTATGTTACGTCACACGTTCGCAACATTTTCGAGTTTCTTTTTAATGAACGGAAATCTGCACCCTTAATTTTTTTTAATGTATATTAGATTAGTGCAAAATAATATATCACAATGAATGTCAATGATTCTGGTAGAGTATTGCGTGATCGCGTAAAATTTTTTTGAAATAATAAACAGTTAATTTTGTTACCACTGTCACAACCAATCGCCGTATACGGGTATGATGCCCAGTCTCTCATAGACCTACAAAAATATGATCTTGCATCTTGAAAAAGTAAGATTTACACATTACATGCAATAACCAAACCGGACAATAAAATAGTTAGCTTGAACCCCGCAAACGATATTCCTCACCAAATATCCCGATAATGTGGCCATATAACGTGAGCAAATTGGTCCCCAAAAACAACCATCGCTTTACTGAAGGCACACGCTGAACTTTTTTCTAAAATTATCTAACCTATTTAGGTAAAGAAATTAACGGATATGTAAACCGTATGGATGCGAACTTTAAATTTTTAATTTGTATCCTAACCGAACCAAATCTTATAGGTGTTTCTGTGATAATGTAGATATTTTATGATTTTGATAATATTTTATTTAACTTATTGGAATTAAAATTTACATCAAAACAAATAAGCCGGTGAAAAACTTGTTGAAATCTGTCAATAAATAACAGAGAAAAAGAATTTTAAAGTTTTTTAGTTTATTTTAGCGTGGAATGATTGACCTCCAATTCGCCTGTGACGTCACGCGTCCACAGCCGGGCGGAGCACGAGCCACAATGTACACGGGGTACAAGAGGCGACTCCATCGGATGGAACAAAATTATTCATGCAAAACGAAAATTGCAAATTCTATAACTTTGTTCGTTTTTGAGATATCTTAATTTTACTTTCAGTTTTTGAGAAATAGGAAAAAAATAGAAAACTTCTCCATTCGCTAAAAGTTGAAATGCAATATTTTTATCCGTTGATTTTATTGAGTATGTTTTTTAAAAATTGTGACAGAGTATATTCAATGATTTCAACACAATTCATAAATTTATTTAAAGCTCTTTCACAAAAAAACATTTTGATTTTTTTTGTCATTAATGCCGACGCCACACTGACCGTACCTTCGCCGCGTCTTTGACGTCGCGGAACGCCGTTACATTTCTTCCCACACTGAGCGGATCATCTTCGACCCGCTGGCGGAACGCTGGCTTCGGCGTCCGTTCGGTTCTCCGTCCGCGAAACTTACGACGGTGTAAAATCGCCGAAGACGCGTCTCGTGTTTTAAAATGCAACGCGCCATATTCGACAAATCGTCCGCGCTGCATACGCGCGTGTATTTGTTGCAGAGTGAATCCGCCGCCGGAATATTGCATGTGTCTACTAAATTCGGTTGCGGGTTTGACGCGACGTCAAAGTCAAAGCAGAGTGTGGCGCCGGTCTGTTGAATCTAACGTCCTTCAATCTTTGTTGCGTGGGCCTTTTTTACCGCGGAATTTTATCACGTAGACATTTTGTCGTCAGACTAAATACGGACAAACACGTAGGTGGGCGGATAATATAAATACAGATCTACAAGACGTAAACCAGTCCTCAGTAGACTAAACCACAACAGACCCACCCTATCCTTAAACTGAAAAAAGTAGTTATTCCTGCATCAATTTCTTTCAACAAAGTAACCCGCTTTGAATTGTAGCCACAAACTAATGTTTGAATTCAGAGAAATTATTCATTATTTATGAAAAAAATTGAGGAGTTTATTTATTATTTCTTTAGGCCTTTAAGTTTATCATTAAGGACGCGCAGAATCATTTTTGTAGCACTTGCTCCCTCGTAACATGTATCGAAGACTAAAATTTTTGAACAACTATTAAAATATTTGTTCTCGTATAAGCATTCAAATATTTTCCGCCTGAAGTAGTTGTCTTTGCTATTACACAGTAGTTATATTCTTGAAGTGCTATATCAGCCCTGCGCACAACGTAACTTCGCGGCCAACAGTGCGCAGGATAACTGTGCGCCGACAATAACGCGCAGTAAAAAATTAAATATGTACGTTATTCCCATGTATTTCGTTTTACAATATTTCACAAAGCTAAAAAGTTAACAATTAATAAATGTTTAATACATGTGAAAATAAGACTATAAAATTATTTTATCTCTTCACTATTCGTCAATCATTTTGGCATATACTATGTTGGGATTTATCACCAGAATTACTCATGACTTTAAAAATCCCCAAAGTCTAAAAATGCTCTATACATCACTAGTACGAAGTATATTGGAATATTCGTCAGTTATCAGGTCACCTTATTACACAACACACGTTACGAGAATCGAGAGAGTCCAGAAAAAGCTTCTACGTATTTTGTCATACAAAGCTGGTCAACACAATAACCTTCACAGCTACGAAGATCGACTTGCCTTTTTCAAGATGCACAAACTTGAGTCCAAACGGAAAATATCCGATCTCGATCTCGCACAACGAGATCGGATATCTCTCTCTTTAACTTATATAAATTTGCATGTTAAACCCCGTATAAGAAACGCGGAGTTCTTTAGAATAAGCCAGCACACTAATAATGCCGGCTACTTTTCTCCCATCACAAGGTTGTGTCGTACATATAATTTATATTATGCTGATCCTAACATTGATGCTGATATTCTTGCAGATTCCGTATCTTCGTTCAAAAATTCACTCATACACAACATCCATTTTCTAAACGATGTCCTGAACCTATAGACCTATTAAATCAATTATTCATTAAATACTAATCGCACTACATTCAAACACCAAATATCCAATAAACATAAATGTACATGTAAAATATAAAATATACAAATATACAATATACAATATACAAAAAAAATGCAAATATACATGTTACTAGAGCGTGCCGAAGACACATGTAATTGGGATAATGGGCATAGTCTTCACTATATTCAAGACCCTACTACGTTCTGGGCCTATATAAAATCCCAAAAAGCGGATGGTGGGAATATTGATTCCACGACTTGGGGCGAAAAAATGGTACGGGGTGCAGATTTTGCCGAGGCGTTTGCAGGTCATTTTAAAACAGTCTATAGTAATGAACCTCCGCTTCTCGATATTAATATTGCTAAAACATGTTCTCCGATCGGTGCACCGTCTATGGATGTCCAATATATCAATGAAAAGGATGTGGCCGACACTATTAAAAATCTAAGTAATACCCATTCTCTTGGGCCAGATCTCATTCCAACATTCTTCTTAAAAAGCTGTGTGGAACTGATAAAAAAACCACTATGTTTTTTGTTTAATCTTTCTGTAAATACAGGGGTCTTCCCGGAAACATGGAAGACGTCAAAAGTTACTCCCATATACAAGAGTGGTTCTAAGTTATCCGTAGAAAATTATAGACCTGTAGCTGTTCTCTCTGCACCAGCTAAGGTATTTGAAATCATAATAAGTAAAACCGTCGCTTCCCGAGTAGAGCCGTTTATAATTGATGAACAACATGGATTCAGGAAAGGCCGCTCGGTTGAGACCAATCTGATGATTTTCACAAATTATGTCACGGAAGCTCTGGACGCGGGACATCAGGTAGACTGTTCATATAATGACTTCGCCAAAGCCTTTGATACAGTCAACCATGATGTCTTATTGAAAAGGTTATATGAGATTGGTTTCTCGGATGGTATGTTAAAATTTATGGCGAGCTACCTCCAAAATAGGAACAAATACGTCTCCTACGGTCTATTCGCGTCAGAGTGCTTCTATACCTTCTCGGGTGTCCCGCAAGGATCTAACCTGGGTCCATTGTTGTTCTCGATTTTTATTAATAATAAAAAAAATGTAATTTTAAACTCGCGCTTTCTGTTATTTGCGGATGACTTAAAGCTTTTCTAAAAGGTGTCAACTTTGGACGATTTTCATCTTCTCCAAACAGATATATCAAATATATTTGAATGGGGAAGACGAAATAAACTTTTGTTTAATGTTTCCAAGTGTTCAGTTCCATCCTTCACTAGGGCCCAAAAAACTCTATTTTTTCGCTACAAAATGAACGACCAAAATCTGACAAGAACATCGAATGTTAAAGATCTAGGTGTTAGATTTGTAAGCAACCTGATATTTCACGATCACATAGAGACGATCAGTGGTAATGCTCTGAGAATGTTAGGATTTGTTCTGCGTACTGTCAGGGTTTTCGAGAATACCCGCCTACTGAGAACTCTTTACAACTCCTTGGTGCGGAGTAGACTCGAGAGTGGCTCGATGATCTGGGGGCCACATGAGAGCAAGTACTCTCTTATGGTGGAGAAAGTCCAAAAGAAGTTTCTGAGATATCTCTACATGAGAGAGTACGGGCATTATCCTCGGCTTTACCCAACCGAGTTTCTCAAGGGTATGCTTGGCTACAATAGTTTAGAGACTAGAAGGAATGTGTATTTGATTACACATTTTTATCGATTGTTGCATTGGTTTGATGTTCCTGATAATTACCTTAGACATCGTCAGCATAGATTGTTTCACATTCCAATGTACAGGACCAACCTGCCGATGGTTATGCCTGTTGGAAAAGCTACAGCTATGCTGAACAAAATCGCTTTGGATATTGATATATTCCATGTGTCTGAGGGGGTTTTCCGAAGCAGGATTCTCCTACACCTCTGACCAGATTGTACAGGTCACTTTTAACTGGTTAATAATAAATTGTTATTTTAATATACAATATGTATATGTGTGTGTATATATGTATGTATATGTATATGTGTATGTATGTATATATATGTGTATAAATTCATAATATGTATGCATTAAACATAAAGTTTGTAATGTACATATTATGTAATAAATAAAAATTGAATTGAAATTGAATTAAAAATTGAATTGAATTGAATATATTATTTATTATCAGAGTATCATGTACCTAATATCCTGTTAGTGTCTCTAATAAATAAAAATTAAAAATAAAACGAGGGTGCATATTAACGAGGAACAAATAACTTATTTTCTATTGAAATTTCTATTGATATTCTATTGATATTTTCCACCATTGGAGAAAAACTTTTTCACGGATTATTTAACAAAATGTCTACCAATATTAGTGGACTATTGAATAAATTAGGTTAAATTAAACTTTTTTTTTCATTGCTTCTAATTTAGTAGTTTTGTTCTGCGTGCTATTGTCGGGGCGAAATTGTTTGCTCGTTGGAGTTTACTGTGCGATTTAGCATTGCGCGCAATTATGGAGGTGTAATTGTTGGTGGAATCGGAGTTAACTTTGTGGAGATTATTCATGATTATCTTACAAATGGAAAGACTAAAACATTTTTATTTATTGTACTTGAGTTTAATTATATCCCTATGTATATAAACTTATATGGTGGCACACATAATCCAGTGATCATAACACTGCCTTCTCTTAACCGGAGTTCTGAGATCGATTCCCGGTGAGACAAATACATCAGTGTGATGTATTTGTCTCACCGGTGTGATTAACTCAAGCCTGAAGTGTTTCTGTGACATGTTGCGCTACAGTAATTGGGCTCTATGGCCTATTGGTGCTGAGCAAAAAAAATAGTTGCTAATATGGCGATAAGATTATTCTACTCGAATTTTGAGCGACAGAATCTCTCGTCAACAGGTGAAGTATACTTAAATTTAATACTTTTGTCGATGAGAGGTTCATTCACTCTCGAAACTCGAGTTCCATAATATTTAATATATAATGAAGCTCACGTATAGTATACTTAGTTTTATTCCATCCATTTTGAACATCAATATGCGTCTTATTCTTTGACAAATAATTGGATATTTTAAAGCGTCATATCTCATTATGGAAATGACGATGCCAACTGAAAATATTCAAGAGCGTTGATCTAAAAATTCTCAATGGTATTTGCCATGTAAGCACTAGAGAATACCGTTCAAGAGTTTTAGCTACTGTAGACAAACAAAATTTATGGTTTATAATTAAGATATTTACTTTTTTTTTATAAACCAAATTCTGCTACCATGCAGAACTTTAATTGAAACACACTTGAGCTTGTATTCTACACTCTTTTATTTTTGCTGCAACTGAAAAGCATAGGCGAGAATATAAATGTATAATAAACCAACAGTGTTATTCAAAAATTTTCAGCCGAGCATTGAAAACACATTTCTTGGATTAAGTATACCATCCACCACCGTAAATGCGGTAATCTCCAATTACTAGGGTCCCCGTATCGTATCGATGCTTACGACGTTTCCCCGAGGCGTGCTGTGAGTTTTAATGCAATTGTTATTTGTTTTGGGTCTCTCAATTCACCCCCGGGACCTTCGAAGCAAATTTCTTGTTAAAGTACGATATTATAAATAATAAATATTAACTAAACTGTTGTACCGTAGTGCATAAACCTTCGCGTGGAAACCCGGTTTTGAATAATTTATTTTTAGTGGAAAACCCATTCAATTCAATTCTTGTTAGAATCCAACATTGCGAATAAATAGTGCTCGGTCCTATAATATAAATAAAAAAATTATATTCACAACAACAGGAAACTTATGAGATAATTATAATTAAATAAATGAAGTCATTATAAATATTTTTAAAATAAGCAAATTTAAAATGAAATAATGTTTATGATAAATAATAGAAATCTCACAGAGACGAAGCTATTTCTTATATAAATAAATAACTTTGTCTCTACGAGACTTCTATAATTTCTACTTTGAGCTGTTCCATGATTTTTTTATGCATCTTGATCCCAGTGATTCATATTGATGTTCATGTTTTTTTTTATTATATATTATCTGATACCTAGTCTCACTACTAAGTTTACTTTTAAGTCTTGTTATGTTAATATTATATCATTATTTTCTATATATATTTTATCCTTTATAAACTGTAACTATAACTAAATATGTACGCTATATACTTATGCAAGAAAATGAATAAGAAACGTGCCGACAAGCTGTATAAGGCTTGGCACGATCTGTAATAATAAAAATATGTATAAATTTAAATAAATAAATAAAAAATAAAATTAAAATTATCTAAATTAATTAATAATCCCTTTGGGTCAAAATCTTCTTCTTTAACAATATTTTTAAATCTTCAAAATCTTCAAAATCTTCTTCTTTAACAATATTTTTATACCTACATATAAAAATATTGTTAAAAAGGGATAATATATCTACACAAAAAATTACAATGTTTTGTAAACTTATAAATTATCTTTTTCTTCTTATATCGCCATCTCTTATCGGAGGTTGGCGATTATCTGGCGTTAAATTATACGATACATAATTAATAATATATATAATACAAAAATTAAATATCTTATAAAAAAATATAAAAACATAATAATTTCGTTTTATGTCTGCCCGTAACGTTCGTAACTTGTTGGAATGAAGTTGTAATTACAACTTTAGATAATTAGAGTGTGACACGCAATCAGCGCGCAACATGCAATAGCTCAGGCAACACGCAAGGGTCGCCCACCAAATTACCGTGATTTTTCACTAGCATTATTAGCAGACGAAATTCACATTGAAAATTGTTTCTACCAAATTACTTACGTATCAATTAACTGACTTTTTTGTGGTAGTTCACCCAAACTTCATTTGAAACGTAGTAAAGTAAAAGTTGAGTATCAAAACGACTTTTTTGTGGTAGTTCACCCAAACTTCATTTGAAACGTAGTAAAGTAAAAATTGAGTATCAAAACGACTTTTTTGTGGTAGTTCATCCAAACTTCATTTGAAACGTAGTAAAGTAAAAGTTGAGTATCAAAACGACTTTTTTGTGGTAGTTCACCCAAACTTCATTTGAAACGTAGTAAACTAAAAGTTAAGTATCAAAACGACTTTTTTGTGGTAGTTCACCCAAACTTCATTTGAAACCTAGTAAAGTAAAAGTTAAGTATCAAAACGACTTTTTTGTGGTAGTTCACCCAAACTTCATTTGAAACATAGTAAAGTAAAAGTTAAGTATCAAAACGACTTTTTTGTGGTAGTTTACCCAAACTTCATTTGAAACGTAGTAAAATCGAGTTGAACTTTTCTATTACGCAAGTGCAATCATTTCCCAGTCGACGTATCCGGAGCGAGGAACAGTTGTATTTATATATATATAATAGTTTAACCGGATGGCAACAATAAATTGTAAGTGGTGCCGTGTGTGCCCACTAGTAAGGTTTTGCAAATTGATTGATTATATGAGTTTGTAACAGTAGAATTTATTACTGAAAATAAAAATAGGTATTTAGTAACCTTCTTATTGTTCGTCTGTCGGATAATATATCAAATTTAACACGATATCTTTATTCATTTTTAACATATCGTTAAATTGTAAAAAATTAGAAAAATAAGTTTCTGGGAAAGTCTACAGGTGTCTCGAACAGTCGATAAAAGTATGATACTGAACGATAGACTTTCAAGTTAAAATCTGCGATCAGCGAGCAACACATATTGGGCGATGTTTTAATGATAATTTTCTGACGCTAAAAATCTTTTATATAAAATGTTGATACTATTTTCAAATAAAGTCTAACATTTACCAAAGTATTGGTAAATATTCGAATCTCACACGTAATGTGTATTCGATACAGTATTTTTATACTTATTTTTATTTATTTATTGAACTTTACACATGAACTAACCTATTTTTCC
>JADDOH010007067.1:0-23416 GCA_016648135.1 Agrypnia vestita
AGATTTTCGACATTCGTAGTGAAGTACCTATTATGCATACCGACGGAGTAATTCAAATTTAGAAAATATTCCGCGACGTTATCGGGCCGCCGTTGCTAATCAAATTTTTCTAATGATTCCAATTTGAAAAAACCAATAAAATTTCTAAAAATCCGAAATTCTACTATAATTATTAACTTTTTTTGACGAAAATTTGATAGATCTTCTTGATCGTCGCCACGAGTCTACTTGCCCAGTTTCAACTCGATTGGATCTCGGGAAAAGGGTTAAAAATTGATCCAAAGTTTTTTCACCCGGCAAGCCGGCAAGCAAGCAAACGCCATGAGTTAAAAGAAAGGAAGTAATAAATGTTATTTAAAAAGGAAACACCATAAAGCGATGAAGTTATACTCGAATAAGGAAAAAATAATGTCAAAATGAGAAAATAAAAATAAAAGAGGAAAAGTGCCACATCTTCTTCTTCTTCTTCATCAGCCTTCGTCTCTCCACTGCTGGATATAGGCCTCTTCCATACTCGTCCATCCTTCCTTGTTGTTTGCTAATTGTAGCCATTTCTTTCCCCCCTCAGCGGCTATATCGTCGGCCCATCTCTTTTGAGGTCTTCCGATGCCTCTTTTATTCTCCCAAGGTCTCCATTTCAGAACTCTGGGAGGCCATCTTGTAGCATCCCGCTTTGCAACATTTTAGCTTCGCTACACGATCCGTAATATCCAATAGTCTAGTTCTGCGCCTAATTTCATCATTTCTTATTCTTTCTCTCAGGCTTACTCCAAGCATGGATCTCTCCATGGATCGTTGAGTGCATTTGAGCTTTTCTACACTTTTCTTTGTAAAGGCCATAGTCTCCACTCCATACGTCATCACTGGCAGTATGCATTCAAAGGCTTTTCTTTTTAGGCGAATTGGGATCTCTTTTTTTCGAAGATATGTTTGAGTTTGCCAAAAGCAGCCCAGCTCATTCCTATTCCCACATATTCCCCCCTATTATCATTTATTTATCCATTATTATCAATGCCCTGGTGGATTTTTACCATATTATATAAATTGCGAGAATTATATACATTCTTTTCTTCATTTTGTGCAGATTCTACTTGCATATTCCGAGTCTAAGTATTTCTTTAGTTCGGGTGTGCTCCTATAACGAAAAATGTCGACGAGTTTAGAAATCTCATTCCCAAGGCGATGCATGCATACTATCAGTGAGTTTAAGGCACAGTTATTCCTGTGGGTCCTTACAAAAAACGCTTCTTGTTGTCTCGTTTGTCTTGGTATATCATAGGAGACCATCTGAATAAGTTCAGGGCTATTGAGATATAATATGATGGCTCTATTTTCTGTTAAAATATATGTAGTAACCAACTTGTTATCACGAGATAATAGTGGTCAACTGTTATGATAACATAAAACAAACCAATGAGAATATCTATACCTATAAAACTCAATGTCTGTCTGTCTATTCTCTATAAAAATCCACACCGTTTGTCCGATTCGATTCAAATTTTGCATACTTATGCTTTGGGACCCGGCGGGTAACATAGGTAACATTTCCTCCCTATTCTCATACCCCTTCCCCTCCCCGACATATTTTCTATGCAAATCTGTACCGCTTGACCGATCGGACTCAACATTTGGAAACTTATTCTTTAGGACTCGGCGAGTAACATAGGCGATATTTCCCCCCTATTCTCATACCCCTTCCCCTCCCCCTGACATATTTTCGATGCAAATCTGTACCGTTTGACCGATCGGACTCAATATTGGAAACTTATTCTTCAAGACTCGGCAGGTAACATAGGCTATATTTCCTCCCTCCCCTTTTACCTTTGTTTCCCCCCACAAATTTATTTTTAACTTAATCCTTAACCCGTGCAACGCCGGGTACGAATAGCTAGTTTATTATGTTATTCAGATTCAGTTTATTTTAAAATAGCGGTATAACTAATAACGATTTACTCCAGTTTTAAATAATAACAGGCGCAAATTTAAAATTTGTTCCGTAGTATGATATTCCCCGGTAAAGGGGTTGGGTGATTATATTTTCTTCAGGATCTTAGAGGGCAACCAGAATAAATTGGACGACCTTCAGTAAAATAAAAATTTGAACAAGGGGAAGGAAATTTTCATAGGGTCCCAAGCAGTAATAACGCAAATTTTGGATCGGATGGCATCCAATATAATATAAAACATATTTAAATTGTTGAGAAGGAGTGGGTTGGTCTGAGTAAGGAAGAATTTGTATATACGTTTTATGTCTAGAGTCCTAAAGAGCAACTATGCAAAATTTGGAACGGATATGGCTTTCAATATAAATACAGTAATTTCGCTGAGAGAGGTAGAGTGGTCAGGTATGTTTTGCGCAGGGTCCGAAAGAGTGATTACTCAAAATTTGGTTTAAATACGTCTAAGGATGTAGGATCGTATAGAGAGCAGACAGATATTCAATTTCATGTACCTAAATATGCAGATATTATAAATCATTTTACAAAATTAGAAAATGTAGAAGAGCGAAATATGCGCTTTTAATATTAATGTTCTAAAAATTTATTTTGCTAAATACATCGAGGTATCTATGTAAATATCCTGACGGTGAACTTTCTCCACTTTCACCTCCAAATCACACTCTCACACGCGCTTTTGGTTGTTTAATATTCATGGCGTTTTAATAATGACTTCTATGTACTACTCATATTAAAATATGGTCGTTTGATGTTTTCTAGTCCCATAAGTTAACAGAAACTATGAGTGTAAAAAATATAATTTGTTTACATTTTTGATTGATTTCGCAATATTTATTGGTTGTTGTGACTTTATAATAATAAATTATAACTAATTTATGTAATAATAAAATAATAAAATTCTAACATAAAAAGTTTATAAAAACTATGATAGGTATATTACGGGATACATATTTATTTCGCATAAATTCTAGTTAAGTCTAATTTATTTCAATGTTATTGTCTGCACGCCGCTGCGTGATATGTCAGAAATATTATAACACTAGCACATTTGAATTTTCACGGTGAACATAAATTGTGAACAAAAAATTGAAATAATTTTCAGGTGTATCCTAGTGTGAATTTAATAATTCGGAAGAATTAATAATATTGCTTTAAGAAACTCCCATTATCAATATCGACATCTGTATTGGATTATGCGAATGACAAAGTTTTCGACTGCAGGTGGCGGTAGTAAAAGTACAACATACGAAAGAAAGTGTGCGAGTTAAGTATACATATATACAACATCCGAAAATTTTATAGATGTGGTTGTCTATCATGGGTGGACTTGGTGAACGTTACATTGTGTAAAGTGATGACTTAAGCCAGCCGTACGATAGGTCGTAAGCCCTGTGAACACCCAAAAAGACTTTCATAGCACCTTCCTATATAAAAAATAGCTTCGTCTCTATGAGACATCTGTAATATATCTTGATAATTTTTCATACGAATCAACTATCTTAGACCTGCTATATGCGTTATCTTTTTTATCCACGAAAAGACTCCCTTTTGCTATCATTTAATTAACAATAAATTAACAAATGAAATCAATTGCGTTTTAAGTTGAGGAGTGATAAGCTAGGCAACGTTTTGCGGGGTCAAGACCTTGACAGAATAACTAGTGATAAACATAAATTTGCGAGGTTAACATTCAGTATCGTAATGTTGATAGTGAATAATTTAGCTATTTGATAGATTCCTACTCAGAAATTCTTTTCCAAGTTCTTCTACATCCATAAGAGGTCAGTAATATGGTCTTCACCAAAAAATCCGAACATCAAAATAGGCACGATGACAGATTTTGAAATAACCTTCTATAATACAGGGTTATTTGGAAAACATTAATAACCTCGCAGGACTATACTCCTGCATTGATTGAGTGGAAAATGTTCAATCTATCAATAGTTATGGAGATATGCGACATCAAAGTTTGCATTTTTTTCATTATTTGTGACTTATTTTTTGGAAATCGTTGGACTATCATTACAGCAACTTATATCGATTGCGAAAAATTCATTAGTTTCTATCCAAGTTAAATAAAATGATAAAAACCCTGAAAAATTTCCAATTGGAATTCGACGGTTTTTATTATTTTCTGTGACTTGTATTAAAGTAAATTAATTTTTCGTATTCGATATAAGTTACTGTAATGATTGATAGTCCAACGTTTCACAAAAAAAAAGTCAGAAATATTGAAAAAAAATGCAAACTTTGATGTCGTATATCTCCATAACTATTGATATTAGGTCACAAAAGCTTGAACATTTTCGACTCATAATCAAGGCAGAAATATAGTCTTGCGAGGTTATTAATGTTTTCCAAATAACCCTGAATAGGTAGGTACACGTCTACTATTACCGAAAATAATATTATTTCAGTAATAAACAAAGTTTTTACGCAAATAATTGAATTTTCATCGGTGTATCAGTTAAAATGGCCGATTCTAGAAATTTACACTTTTTTTTATTAATTGAAAATCTTATTAATCTCAATGTGTAAATTGAAACTCGATCATTTTTTAGAATCCGCACAAAATATTTTCTTCTCTAAAACATTATTATTTAATGCTGTTATCATGAATATTGTTTTATAAATAATTTACGAAATATGAACAGTTAAAGAAAGAAGTCAAATCCTTGATTTTGGACGACGATGTATTGTAACATTGCCCACATGCCTCAAATGGTTACTGTATAATAAAAATTACTACTTCTAAATGGTTTCTGCTATTGTACTTTAATTTGGCTTGTAAATACTTCTCCCATAAGCTCGAGCTATTGGCTTATATTATGGGGAGTATAGTGTCATTAAAATGAAATAACATTTAAATGTAAATGTAAATAAATAAATAAACAATCCTTGTACGGATATGGAATTCAAAGTAATCTGAACAGAAAATGCATCAACGCACAGACAATAATGAAACTTTACCACACGAGACACGAGGATTCCGGAATTATTATGGCTATTAATAAAAACAAAAATATGAATAGACCTACTTTTGATCGGCAAACAGGGAAGGGTTATTTTTGTACTAAGAAAGGAAGTCGGTTGTGTAGATTTTACGTCATATACTGTTTTCTAAAATGCATCAATCTTTATCGCGCGAGCAAATAAAGGTTTGTTCTAATTTGGCTGTCATAGCGTTTGTTGTCATTATTATTACTTTATCTCTCTTTTTTTATACAGGGTGTCTCATAGCTAGTAGCAAAAACTTCACAGGTGGATATTTGTTTGCATTAGTTAGTTGTTCAGCTTATATACGTGGTAGATCAATTTCATTATTAGATAATAAATTATGTTTTCTACAGCAAAAAAGTTTTTTTACAGAAACATAGGCCGCGGCCGCGAACGGTCAACTGCTTTCTGCTATTACTGTGTTTAATTATCTAATTTAAACATATCTACAAAAACAGTTATAATATGATAACTTAATAAAGTTAAAATAGTTGAATCCAAAACACCATTACAATCATAACAACATCAATTTTCTTGACAATAACCTTTGAAGTGTAATAACTTATTTAATACTTATTGTTTAAGCGTCAATTATGTTTCATTTTGTAATCAGGACATTCAATTATATAGTGAAAAAATTATTTTCATTGCATGAAGAACGGGACCATATTCTTGGATTTAGCCATTTTCTACCCCTTCATCTGTTAGTGTCATTAAAATAAAATAAAATAAAATAGTTTAAGAAAGAAATAAAATAAAACTAACGTGCATACAGGCAATAAGTACATTACTCAAAATAAAAATATATAATATAGGCACACGTAAGTACTTGTTTAATCACCAAAATTAAAGATAAGAATAATATTATTTTTCGTCCACTTCAAATTCGATTGCACATTGAAATATTTTTCTGTTCTGTTCTCATCATTATTATAAAACGTACAGTTTTTCACACCATACAGTACCTACCTATGTTCGCAGCATGCACGCGCGCATATTATTTATTATAAATTGTTCGAGTAGTTAATAATAACAAACATTCGCAGAATGACATCACGTCAGCGCACCTACCCTATTGTCTATCGTTACGTGTTTCAACCTTATTCATTGCAATTATCATTTAAGATTCGTTATACTCGCATTGCACCGAAAACAAATGGATTTCACAAAATAATAAAAACAACAACTGTCACGCGATGGTGATTTATGCCGTGTACCTGATATTGTGTCGAACAAGCGCCTCGTTACGCTGTATCCATTTTCCTTTTCCTTTTCTTCATTCATGATTGCGAGATAAGGCGGGAAAAACAACGCGACACGTTAGATATGACGTCCGCTCAAACTTGATCGGAACACACTTAATTAAAACGCGATGTTACAAATTTCACTAATGCGGTATCTGACCCAGTTTGACGTTTAGCGGCGTTCGCCGTTCAAATTCGATCGTAAAAAGCGGCCGCCGGAAAGTGTCGTTTTTTTCCGAGAGAGCGCCGCGCCGCGATTTGCCGCCAAAGCTGACGGCGGCGTCTGCCGATTGACCTTTCGAGCGCCGCGTCTATTAGCGTTCGCGCGTCTAATTTTACCCGCGCCTTCCGCGACCGGTGCAGCGGTGCACTCCGCGTTGGGGCGCGCGGCGACTGGCCCTCCCGCCGGGGCCCCCTCGCGGCGAGGCGGAGGAGGCAGCGGCGGCCCCGCGCGGCTGTCCGCGTGCCGCGTGCCGCAGGTGCGATCGCTCCAGTGAGCCCGTCCCTTGATTAAAGGTACAGATACACACGCTTATTTTGAGCACGCTCATTTTTTTTTGGGTCGCAATCCTAGAACTGGTCTGCAACAAGCACTCGCCCTCTCCACTCCTCTCTGTCACCTGCCAGCCTCTTCATCTCTTGGTAGGTGCTACAGCGCACATCTCCGACAATCTGGTCTACGTAGCTTAATATAGTAGCTGATAATTACATTAGACATCGTTAGCATAGATTGTTTCACATTCCAATATACAAGACCAACCTGCCGATGGTTATGCCTGTTGGAAGAGCCACAGCTATGCTGAACAAAATCGCTTTGGGTATTGATATATTCCATGTGTCTGAGGGGGTTTTCCGAAGCGGGTCTCCTTCACCTTTGTATGAATGAATTTATATACGTTAGATATTTTGTTGTTTGTATATTATCTCACTTTTTAATAATATTTACGAATTGAACATATGTTTATAATGTCAATGTTATGTTATAAATAAATAAATTGAAATTGAAATTAATCTCGGGCGGCCTCTACGATTGTCGCCTTCAACATTTCCCTCGACGATGGTTAAAAGCAGGCCCGGATGCCTTATATTACGGCCTATCCAAATTGCTCGCTGTTGGGCGATTCTGTTGAGGAGCCGCCTCTTTTCGCCCACCCTGCTCAACACCTTGTCGTTTCGGATACGTTCTAACCAATGGATTCTCGCCATGCGCCTGTAGTACCACATCTCAAAGGCCGCTAGCCTTCCGGACATGCTCTGGCCGATGGTCCATGTTTCGCTGCCATACATCAGCACACTCCAGAAAAGAGTTTTAAACAAGTTTTTCCGAACCTTTAAATCTATCTTGGGAGATTCCAGGGTTTTGGATTTTTTATTGAAGGCGACTCTTGCCTGTTATATTCTGCTTATGATATCAGCCTCTGAGCGGCCATAGCATGCTCAAAACTAGCATGCCACAATAACTGTACACACTTGCTCATTATTAGCATGCTCAAAGGTAACAATCAAACACACATGCTTATTAATGGCACGCTCTTGTTATAGAATAGAGGAACTCTAGTTCAAAATTGAAAATTTGCACACTGAAGTAGAAAATGCAAGTGAACCAATAAATCAAAACAGTTCCCGGTTTTAATCAAACACATATTCTTATTAGTGGCATGCTTTTGTCATAGAATAGAGAGGAACTCTAGTTCAAAATTGAAACTTTGCACACTGAAATAGAAAATTCACGTGAACCAATAAATCAAAACAGTTCCTGGGTTTTAATCAAACACACATGCTTATTACTGGCATGCTCTTGTCATAGAATAGAGACGCTCTTGTTCAAAATGGAAACTTTGCAAAGTGAAATAGAAAGTTCACGTGAACCAATAAATCAAAATAGTTGCCGAGTTTCCATCTGGACATTTTTTGTTTAAGTTTTTATAATTTTTATTGTAAGATTTCAATCATTCATGTCTTACATTACTTCTTACTATATTAATTTTACATAGCGGTGACCGAGTATTCCACAGACATTCGTGATTCCGATAATAAGTCACGAAATGTTTTGTCATCTCCCCAACGCGCCATATTTGTTTCATCTGTCGCGGACTGTGAAGATCGCATTGATAAATAATCGATACTAGCCGTGAATGACATTAGCATGCTCATAAGCAAGCTTGTTCACACATGCTCAAAAGATACCCCTTCTCGTGGTGAATGACATTTTTTTTTTGGGTCGCGATGCTAGGATTGGTCTGCAACAAGCACTCGCCCTCTCCACTCCTCTCTGTCACCTGCCAGCCTCTTCATCTCTTGGTAGGTGCTACAGCGCACATCTCCGATAATCTGGTCTACGTAGCTTAATCTCGGGGGGCCTCTACGATTGTTGCCTTCAACATTTCCCTTGACGATCGTTAAAAGCAGGCCTGGATGCCTTATATTATGGCCTATCCAAATTGCTCGCTGTTGGGCGATTCTGTTAAGGAGCCGCCTCTTTTTGCCCACCCTGCTCAACACCTCGTCATTCGTTTCGGATATGTTCTGACCAATGGATTCTCGCCATGCGCCTGTAATACCACATCTCAAAGGCCGCTAGCCTTCCGGACATGCTCTGGCCGATGGTCCATGTTTCGCTGCCATACATCAGCACACTCCAGACAAGAGTTTTAAACAAGTTTTTCCGAACCTTTAAATCTATCTTGGGAGATTCCAGGGTTTTGGATTTTTTATTGAAGGCGACTCTTGCCTGTTGTATTCTGCTTATGATGTCAGCCTCTGAGCGGCCATGGCATGCTCAAAACTAGCATGCCACAATAACTGTACACACTTGCTCATTATTAGCATGCTCAAAGGTAACAATCAAACATACATGCTTATTAATGGCACGCTCTTGTTATAGAATAGAGGAACTCTAGTTCAAAATTGAAAATTTGCACACTGAAATAGAAAATTCAAGTGAACCAATAAATCAAAGCAGTTCCCGGTTTTAATCAAACACAAATTCTTATTAGTGGCATGCTCTTGTCATAGAATAGAGAGGAACTCTAGTTCAAAATTGAAATTTTGCACACTGAAATAGAAAATTGAAGTGAACGAGTAAATCAAAACAGTTCCTGGGTTTTAATCAAACACACATGCTTATTACTGGCATGCTCTTGTCATAGAATAGAGACGTTCTTGTTCAAAATGGAAACTTTGCAAAGCGAAATAGAAAATTCAATTGAACCAATAAATCAAAGCAGTTTCTGGGTTTTAATCAAACACACATGCTTGTTACTGGCATGTCTTGTCATAGAATAGAGACTCTCTTGTTCAAAATGGAAACTTTGCAAACTGAAATAGAAAATTCAAGTGAACCAATAAATCAAAATAGTTCCCGAGTTTCCATCCGCACATTTTTGATTTTAGTTTTTATAATTTTTATAGTAAGATTTGAATCATTCACGTCTTTCAATAAAGTGTAATAAACATTATTTCTTGCTATATTATTTTTACATAGCGGTGACCGAGTATTCCATAGACATTCGTGATTCCTATAATAAGTCACGAAAAGTAATGTTTTGTCATCTCCCCAACACGCCATATTTGTTTCATCTGTCGCGGACTGAGAAGATCGCATTGATAATCGATACTAGCCGCGAATGACATAAGCATGCTCATAAGCAAGCCTGTTCACACATGCTAAAAAGATACCCCTGCTCGTGGTGAATGACATTAGCATGCTCATTAATCAACCGGCGAATGACATTAGCATGCTCATAAATCAACATGCTCATTTCTAGCAATGTGCGTATACACATGCCTCTAAATAGCAATGACTCAATAAGTGCAATATTGCGCATGTTCACGTGCCACTAATAAGCATGTGTATCAATGTACCTTAATTATTTGCATTCTTATGTAGGCACGCTAAGAATGCATCAGTGTACTCCTGTGATGTTTGATCGTGATCGATACAAATTTCGCACTACGCAATCGGCGGCCATTTCAAATGGCGTCCAACTGCGTGAGCACGTGAAAACTTTCTCCCAGATTAGATACAAATAATTAGTAACCTAATACTATTAAAAAATATTTTTCTTATTTGGGGCATGACTATAATTTTTAATGTTTGTAGACGGAAGTCGTCCGTTCGGCGGTCGACACAAGTATTGTATTGTAAGTATTTACTCTACGAGGATAAACTTCAAATCAATGAGAAAACAAGGCTAAATTCATTATACATCATATGGTGAAGAAATGTACCTATTACGTATATTACACTACAGGCTGTGCTATTCTGAAAACAGCAATATTGAGATGTGGGATCTCATTCCCATCTTGACAGGTATGTATTGTATTGCCGCCAATTTCGATGTTTTAAGTTTGACATGTTAGAAATTAATGAATTCAATCAATCACAGTGCTCTAACGCGTAAACAAACCTTAAGTTATAGTTTCGAGAGGGGCAGTCCCTCTCATCATCAGGTATAGATAATAACTAACTTAAATACAAAATTGATCAATCTAATTGGGTTGGTCAGGGGGGAGGGTATTTTTTTCGCCGAACAGCTCTAAGCGTGGTGAAGTGGACTGAAATGTGATATTATTTATTAATGTGTTTCTAGAATTTAAATTTTTTAGGATTTCAACGGTTTCCGAACTATTCATAATAACTCATATTGTGTGTGTGTATTACAAAAAAAAACCTTAAGTTATTCACAATTACGAATAATGAGCTTCTAATTGATTAATTCATTAATTTCAAACCTGTTAAACATAAAATGTCAAAAAATGGCGTCATAATGTTATACAATAACTGTCAAGATGCAGGGAATAACAATATTGCTTAGTTCAGAATAATAGTTCAGAATGATTATCATTTTCAAGCCTTGACGTATTATATCTTATAATACGCAACATTACAAAAATGGGACAGATCGCATATTAAAATTCCTATTCTTCTTTATTAAAATAAAATGATTACAATGGGACGGGCATTTGCTCGGACGGAAGAATCATTAGCATGTGAGCATTTAACATTTCATAAACCAGAGAGGAGACGAAATATCGGTAGACTACGACCCCTTTGATTTGATGAAATCCAGAGGGAGCTACTTGCCTTCGAGGCCGACAACTGGTGAACCGAAGTGAAGAACAGAGAGAAATAAAGGAATCTCCCTGAGGCGATCGAAGCCCATCTCAAGTATAGTGCCACGTTGGTGGCATAGTTAACTTTGTGGCAATTGAGCGAAACTTTTTTGTTATTAATATGAGCATAAATATTGATTTACATTCAATAAAATAATCACCCTGTCTTCACTCGCCATGCTTATCTATAAATTACAGATGATTTATAATCATTTGAAAGTACACATTATTTATATCGCGGGATCAGATTCATTTAACCTTAGGTTTATATAAACTCTCGTACGCGCTCGTTTCAAATTAATTACATCTTCTTCAGCCATTTCCGATCTCTGAGTGGAGCATATATTTATATTATAAGAATTACATTACGAGCTAACTGTAACCCGTAAAAAAATGACGGAACATTGGTACGCGTCTTTGCCAAGCCCTAGTACCTATATATTTATAGCATCCTTTTGGCGGTCTACGGAGAGGCGGCCGTGGCTACATTCGTTAATCGGCCGGTTCGGGTTTGGTGGCCCGGGGTTCAAGCCCCATCTCCGGCCGTTTTTTAAGCTGTTAATTCGAACGAAATTACGGACGTTACGCTACGGGGACAGACAACGAAATTATTATGTTTGATTTAACTTCCGAATTTGTATGTACTTTAATGTCACATTAAAACTTATCTATTACATCATCGCTCTTGGCTTTACAACCCCTGGTGGGTCTTGGCCTCCTCTTAGGAGTCAAGAGTCTTCCTCCCCTCATCTTGGTCTTGTACCAGCTCTCTCCAGTTCTGAATCTCCAAGGCAGATACGTCTTCGAGGACATTGTCGCTTCGTCTTAACTTTGACCTTCCTAAGCTCCTTCGCCCTACTGATCTTGAATTTAGCAAGGATTTCGGTGCCTGCTGTTCAATTATTCTCTCCACATGACCCAACCACCGAAGTCTTCCTAATTTTATAAATTTTATGACGCTTAGCTCCTTAAACACAGCGTAGAGCTCATTGTTGTAGCGCCTGCGCCAAAGTCCATTGTCTGGAACCGGTTCAAATATACGCCTCAAAATTTTCCTTTCTTTTCTTAATTTTACTTTAATTCTCAAAACGTCCAGTGCCCGCACGTTCATCTTAGTCAGTACTCATAACTCAGGTGCGTATATGAGCACTGGTCTGATGAGCGTTTTGCACACAAATACTTTAGTGTTTCTGCAGCGGTCTGGATTTTATCTGACTTTGGAGGCGGAAATAACAGCGATTTGCGCTCACTATGTGCTTCTGGATCACGTCTATAGTAGGTATTACACCTCTCAATCTTCATACCGTTTCCAAATTTTGATTTTTGACACTTAGATTTGTTGGGCGTATCCAACGACCATATATTTGATCTTCCGCTGATTTACTATAAGACCCATGTTATTGGCAGAACTTTCAAGATTTGTAAAGGCATTACGTAAATAATCAGAAATTTTGCAAATTTATTTTTATTTTTTAACAAACAGACCGTCAACGGTATAATAAATGTAGGCCAAAATTTTCACGAGTTGTCGAATAACTAATTATCTTTTATCACTTTTTGTAATTTAAAAACACTTTATGTAATTTAAAAAATATAAATATTTATAAGAGCCACATTTCTTCACTGACTGCGTTCCGTCGCCAACTCTTCAGAGTCCTCTCATATGAATCCCACGTCTCGTAGTTCCACCGAGTACAACTTGTGTACAGATATTGCGGAACGTAGGTTTCTAGCGATGTGTAGGTACATCACATCTACACGGTATCCACTTGTCTAGTAAAGTGATGTCTCTTTAAGGCTTGTATGTCGTAGGTCGTAGGTATTGGCAGGGCCGCTCCCAGACATTTTGCCGCCCTTATGAAAGCTACAAAATGTAACTCCTATGTATCTACAAACACATTTTTTTATTTTTTATATTTATTAGAGACACTAACATTATACTCTAATAATAAAACATTATAAATGGAGACTATGCCCATTATCCCAATTACAAGTGTCTTCGGCACGCTCTAGTAACATGTATTTTTGTATTTAAGTATATTTTACATGTACATTTATGTGTATTGTACATTTAGTGTTTGAATTTAGTGCGTTTAGTATTTAATAAATAATGGATCTACAGGTTCAGGTCATCGTTTAAAAAATGGATGTTGTGTGTGAGTGAGTTTTTGAACGATGATAAGGTATCTGCAAGGATATCAGCATCAATGTTAGGGTCAGCACAATACAATGATTAAAATAAAATTTAATTTTTATAAGCTTTTATTCAGGCTTTAGATAAAAACAATTTTAGTCAAGTACATGGTTTGAAAAATAATCATAAAATATTTGATTATTTTTCAAACCATACATGTACATTTTTTAAATTTCCTTTCATTTTCATTATTTATTGTAGCTGAAAAGTTTAAACTGCATAGCGGGCTTTTTTATATTTACCATTAAATCAAATTAATATTTTGTGTCAATCAAATTAAATTAGTATTATTAGGTCCTTACATATGAAATTCACGTTTTGCCGTACTGGCAAATTTGATCTCAAATATCTTCTCTTTGGTTAGGAATTCCAAATCCAAATTTATACAGCTATTTACTCATGTATTTGTGTTTTGAAAATTATAATTCATTTGTTTTTTCCTCAATTGTTTTTTTCTTTGCGTCACTCAGTTTACAAAATGAAAAACTTGAAATATCGCGTTATTTACGAGTACGAGTTCCACCGTGGCACCAGTGCTGCAGAAACGGCTCGAAGGATTAATGATGTGTATGGCGACGGTGCCGCAAAAGAAAACACAGTGCGTTTTTGGTTCCAACGTTTTCGTTCTGGAAATTTCGACCTGCAGAACAAGCCCCGTGGACGGCCGGAGACCAAAGTTGATAATGAAGAATTGAAGGCTATTGTGGAAGCGGATCCATCGCAAACCACATCCGAGTTAGCTGCAGGCTGCGGTGTTAGTGATAAAACTGTTTTAATCCACTTGAAGCAAATTGGTAAGGTGAAAAAGCTTGAAAGGTGGGTACCTCATGAATTGAGTGAAGCAAATCAACAAACGCGCGTTGACTGCTGCGTTGCATTACTCAACCGGCACAATAATGAAGGGATTTTAAATCGAATCATTACCTGTGATGAAAAGTGGATCCTGTACGATAATCGGAAGTGCTCATCGCAATGGCTGAACCCTGCCGAACCAGCCAAACCATGCCCCAAGCGAAAATTGACTCCAAAAAAGTTACTTGTGAGCGTTTGGTGGACTAGTGCTGGTGTCGTTCACTACAGCTTTCTTAAATCTGGCCAGACGATTACGGCAGATGTCTATTGTCAGCAACTGCAAACCATGATGGAAAAGCTAGCTGCTAAACAACCGAGGCTGGTTAATCGCTCTAGGCCACTGCTGCTTCATGATAACGCTAGACCACACACTGCACAACAGACGGCTACCAAATTAGAGGAGCTTCAATTGGAATGTCCAAGACATCCACCGTACTCTCCGGACCTTGCCCCAATAGATTACAATTTTTTTCGAAATTTGGATAACTTCTTGCAAAGGAAAAAATTCAACTCCGATGGGTCAGTCCAAACCGCCTTCAAAGATTTTATCGATTCCCGTCCGAATGGTTTTTTAAGTAAAGGGATCGATGAACTACCTATGAGATGGCAAAAGTGCATAGATAGCAATGGTACATACTTTGATTAAATAAATATATTATAATAAAAAAAATCGGCTTTATGTTCCTCCCATACTAAACGTCAATTTCATATGTAAGGACCTAATATATTGATAACGTGAATCAAATTAATATTTTGTGGTTGAAAGCACCAATCATTCACATACATTTATTTTCCTCTTGTGGACACTTCATTTAGTAAAAAAAATATTTTAAAAATCCTTATTATATATCGGTAGAATGAATGAGAAAAATTATGATCATGATTCAAACGGAAGATATAGAATGAGTCTGCCACTCAAGAAATCGGTAAAATCTCAGAAATTTACCCTTCACAATGCAATGAAGGTTTTAAATGAAATGCCAGAGGATAAAAGAAAGGAGGAAGAAATGCATAAATAAAAAATTAAACACACACACACAAGTTCAAGATTTGTTTAAAATGGGTATATTGATTGCTTATATAAGAGGGTAAATAATGTAAACATTATTTTGAAAATAATTTTACAAAAAACACTTACATTTTAATTCACGAAGGCCATCACAAAAACTGTTATTTCGTTAAGTTATAAAAAAAGTGTTATATTATGTTGTTAAAATACAATATAGAATCAACTAGAAACCAGGGTTCGAAAAAATCCGATTTTTTTACTAAAAATCGGATCTTTTGGTATATTCAATATATATCAAACATTGGATATACATATATCCAAACTTTTTTCTCCTTTTTTGCACACGTCGATTGATACTAACTCGAAATAATTGGGAAATTATTTTTTTTATTTTGTACATGTATTATTATTTATTAAATAAATGAATTGCATATTGAAAATAGCTAACATATGCAATTATTATATATAAGTTATAAAAGTTGCTCTTTTTAATGTAGTGTTATGGGTGTTTGTTTCTTTGTATGAAATAAAAAATGGATTATATGAGAAAAATTAAACTTTTATTTCGTATTCGAAATTCTAACTTACTGTGTCGTTATAGAGCGTGTATCAAAAAACAACCGTAGCACTTTTTAAAATACAACCAGCGCCATCTAGTAACGACCGCAGATATCAAAAAATTAACCTGTAGCACTTTTTAAAATACAACTAGCGCCATCTATTAACGACCGCAGAAAGTTTTATGGATATATATCAAAAATAAAAATCAAGCCGATATATATCGGGGATATATCGTCATAATTGTAAAACAACGACGCATGTGATTTTTCTCAAGTTTGCAGGAGAGCAGTTTGAAGTTTTGTTTACGTAAAGACGCTTTATGTCATAGCTCGATAACTACAAGAGATTTTCCTTTGAAACTTGGGTTAGTTATTTAAAGTGGATACATTTAAAACCTCAAATATAGTCAGCGCAGTACAACGACGTTTTTACACATGCTGCATTGTTCTACGATCGCAAATCAGAACCGTCATTATACCGACTTCGTATAACGACGGTTAAATTAATGAGAAAAAATACATTATATATATATATTATTAAACATATTTTTCATTTATTTAAGGAACGACTCCCGTAATATTTAATACGAAATAAATAAATGAAATAAAGAGAAATACACAAATATCAAATAATAAAACTGAAAAATTAAATGCTGGAACCTGGATTCGAACCACGGACCTCTGTGTTTCGCGCACAGCGTGTTACCAATTTCACTATCCCAGCGACTTAACAAGTCGTCAATATTTGATAGTTATATGTTTCTCTTTGAATTATTAATTCACTTATTTTACTTCACGATTACTTCCCGAATAAAAATGGAATAATATAAATAAGTGAATTAATAATTCAAAGAGAAACATATAACTATCAAATATTGACGACTTGTTAAGTCGCTGGGATAGTGAAATTGGTAACACGCTGTGCGCGAAACACAGAGGTCCGTGGTTCGAATCCAGGTTCCAGCATTTAATTTTTCAGTTTTATTATTTGATATTTGTGTATTTCTCTTTATTTCATTTATTTATTTCGTATTAAATATTACGGGAGTCGTTCCTTAAATAAATGAAAAATATGTTTAATAATATATATATATAATGTATTTTTTCTCATTAATTTAACCGTCGTTATACGAAGTCGGTATAATGACGGTTCTGATTTGCGATCGTAGAACAATGCAGCATGTGTAAAAACGTCGTTGTACTGCGCTGACTATATTTGAGGTTTTAAATGTATCCACTTTAAATAACTAACCCAAGTTTCAAAGGAAAATCTCTTGTAGTTATCGAGCTATGACATAAAGCGTCTTTACGTAAACAAAACTTCAAACTGCTCTCCTGCAAACTTGAGAAAAATCACATGCGTCGTTGTTTTACAATTATGACGATATATCCCCGATATATATCGGCTTGATTTTTATTTTTGATATATATCCATAAAACTTTCTGCGGTCGTTAATAGATGGCGCTAGTTGTATTTTAAAAAGTGCTACAGGTTAATTTTTTGATATCTGCGGTCGTTACTAGATGGCGCTGGTTGTATTTTAAAAAGTGCTACGGTTGTTTTTTGATACACGCTCTATAACGACACAGTAAGTTAGAATTTCGAATACGAAATAAAAGTTTAATTTTTCTCATATAATCCATTTTTTATTTCATACAAAGAAACAAACACCCATAACACTACATTAAAAAGAGCAACTTTTATAACTTATATATAATAATTGCATATGTTAGCTATTTTCAATATGCAATTCATTTATTTAATAAATAATAATACATGTACAAAATAAAAAAAATAATTTCCCAATTATTTCGAGTTAGTATCAATCGACGTGTGCAAAAAAGGAGAAAAAAGTTTGGATATATGTATATCCAATGTTTGATATATATTGAATATACCAAAAGATCCGATTTTTAGTAAAAAAATCGGATTTTTTCGAACCCTGGTTTCTAGTTGATTCTATATTGTATTTTAACAACATAATATAACACTTTTTTTATAACTTAACGAAATAACAGTTTTTGTGATGGCCTTCGTGAATTAAAATGTAAGTGTTTTTTGTAAAATTATTTTCAAAATAATGTTTACATTATTTACCCTCTTATATAAGCAATCAATATACCCATTTTAAACAAATCTTGAACTTGTGTGTGTGTGTTTAATTTTTTATTTATGCATTTCTTCCTCCTTTCTTTTATCCTCTGGCATTTCATTTAAAACCTTCATTGCATTGTGAAGGGTAAATTTCTGAGATTTTACCGATTTCTTGAGTGGCAGACTCATTCTATATCTTCCGTTTGAATCATGATCATAATTTTTCTCATTCATTCTACCGATATATAATAAGGATTTTTAAAATATTTTTTTTACTAAATGAAGTGTCCACAAGAGGAAAATAAATGTATGTGAATGATTGGTGCTTTCAACCACAAAATATTAATTTGATTCACGTTATCAATATATTAGGTCCTTACATATGAAATTGACGTTTAGTATGGGAGGAACATAAAGCCGATTTTTTTTATTATAATATATTTATTTAATCAAAGTATGTACCATTGCTATCTATGCACTTTTGCCATCTCATAGGTAGTTCATCGATCCCTTTACTTAAAAAACCATTCGGACGGGAATCGATAAAATCTTTGAAGGCGGTTTGGACTGCCCAATCGGAGTTGAATTTTTTCCTTTGCAAGAAGTTATCCAAATTTCGAAAAAAATGGTAATCTGTTGGGGCAAGGTCCGGAGAGTACGGTGGATGTCTTAGACATTCCAATCAAAGCTCCTCTAATTTGGTAGCCGTCTGTTGTGCAGTGTGTGGTCTAGCGTTATCATGAAGCAGCAGTGGCCTAGAGCGATTAACCAGCCTCGATTGTTTAGCAGCTAGCTTTTCATCATGGTTTGCAGTTGCTAACAATAGACATCTGCCGTAATCGTCTGGCCAGATTTAAGAAAGCTGTAGTGAACGACACCAGCACTAGTCCACCAAACGCTCACAAGTAACTTTTTTGGAGTCAATTTTCGCTTGGGGCATGGTTTGGCTGGTTCGGCAGGGTTCAGCCATTGCGATGAGCGCTTCCGATTATCGTACAGGATCCACTTTTCATCACAGGTAATGATTCGATTTAAAATCCCTTCATTATTGTGCCGGTTGAGTAATGCAACGCAGCAGTCAACGCGCGTTTGTTGATTTGCTTCACTCAATTCGTGAGGTACCCACCTTTCAAGCTTTTTCACCTTACCAATTTTCTTCAAGTAGATTAAAACAGTTTTATCACTAACACCGCAGCCTGCAGCTAACTCGGATGTGGTTTGCGATGGATCCGCTTCCACAATAGCCTTCAATTCTTCATTATCAACTTTGGTCTCCGGCCGTCCACGGGGCTTGTTCTGCAGGTCGAAATTTCCAGAACGAAAACGTTGGAACCAAAAACGCACTGTGTTTTCTTTTGCGGCACCGTCGCCATACACATCATTAATCCTTCGAGCCGTTTCTGCAGCACTGGTGCCACGGTGGAACTCGTACTCGTAAATAACGCGATAATTCAAGTTTTTCATTTTGTAAACTGAGTGACGCAAAGAAAAAAACAATTGAGGAAAAAACAAATGAATTATAATTTTCAAAACACAAATATATGAGTAAATAGCTGTATAAATTTGGATTTGGAATTCCTAACCAAAGAGAAGATATTTGAGATCAAATTTGCCAGTACGGCAAAACGCCAATTTCATTTGTAAGGACCTAATAGTTAAATCCATAGCTTGAATTAATTATGTTTATGGATGGTAAAAATTTTGAAAATATAAACAATTATTAAATGATTAATGACTGCAGCATAACATTCGATTAATCGCATGGTTTTGAGATAAAACCTACCATTCATATCGTTCAATAATATTATTGCGTTCAATTTACAAAAATCAGTATGTTACAAAAAGGTTATCATAATAGTTACTTAAAATGAAATGTGATTCGACCAACACTATCTTGAAAAATTATATAAATTTGGCAAGATTAAAACTTTACTTGCGTAAGAGATTCTACAATATCATTTATGAGTTGCATTAAAACGTTTTAATTGCGATCATTTTTTGAGGTCAGGCTGTGGAATTTGCATCAACTGCGTATCCCAACGTTTGAAATATTTTCGAGCATTTATTGAGGAATTTTTGATGAATGCACCAATTTTTTAATATTTATTCGGAGAGTTCGGTGAAAAACGGATCAAATCATCTACCATAACAAATGGTATTATATCTTACTCGTTGTACAGGTTTTTTCAATAGGAATGCCATTATTTTTAAATGTTATAACAACCACAGTTTTATTTATTTTTGAATTATATTTACTAACTTATTTTAATATTCTTTAAAAATCCACCATGGTTAAGAGTAACTTGCACAACGTATGGTAGTTATCCAAAAAAAAAATAAAATAAGCGTTCGTTTGTGAATACTCAACTTGAAATTCGTCAAACTTATTGTCCACATAATCGACCTACTGTGCTTGGTATTCGGCGAATCGTTGCAAAATGTAAAAATTATTTTACTCTTCACTTCTTCTCGAAAAAATATCGAAATACAAGAAGTGAAGTGAATATTGCTGCTGTAAGAGATAGTGTTACAGAAAATATGAATTTATGGATTCCTCGTCGTCCGCCGTCCGAAAGAATTGGGTTTATCGAAAACAACTTGGCGTATTTTGCGATAAGACGTGTTCACGCCCTTATAAGATTGCATTTACTGAAGAACTGGTCACCAGTCCATCATAGCCTTCGTGATTTTGCTGACTGGGCTCTAGATCAACTTGAAATCAAATCAACCCAAATCAAATCGATCTTAAATCAAAAATCTTAGCAAAAGAATTCATAATTTTACTAAAGAAATTATCTTTTCAGATGAAGAACATTTTTGCTTACATTTGGTTAATTACATTACATTACAATTACATTAGTCAATTGGCATAACCAAATGGCGGTTTTGCATCCATACGCCACAACTGTCGTTTTTGGTGTGAAATTAATCCACAAGAGATTCAAACACGCAAAAGGTCACTGTGGGGCGTGGTGGTATCGAACCGTATTTTTTTCCAAAACACGAGCGACATCGATAGCGAGTATTGAGCGATATCGAATGATGAATTTGATTTGAATGAGATGTGGTTCCAACAAGATGGAGCCATATGTCATACTGCTAATCTCACTATCAATCACAGAATTAATGAATATGTTATTAAATAAAAAAGACTTATTTTGATTTTGGTAATATTTGTATTTTTTCTTGTATTGTTGTATAGTATTGTAGATTTGTATTTGAGTTTATAAGATCTATTGTAATTAATTAATATGAATGTATTTCTGGTAAATACAATTTATTTATATATATATATATATATTAGGAAATCAATCATTTCAAGAAATTCAACAATAAATGATCTCCAAGTAGTTGTGATTTAATTCCTTTAGATTACTTTTCATGGGGTATTTATTTATTTGAACAAATCACAAACACTCGATTTAAAATTAAATATCAAATGCTGCATTCATGACATAAGCCGAATTTATTTGATAAAGTTATCAAAAATTGGTTTCAAACAATTCACTCCTGTAAACGAAGATAAGTTGGCCTTTTAAACGATGTTTTATTTCAAACATAATGTTTGTGCTTCAAAATAAACACATGAAAATTTACTGTATCTTCAATTGCTTTTGCGTTATTTCTTTTTAAAATCCTTTATTAGTTGCAATTTACGTACATACGAAAAGAGATTGTATTGCCCATTAAAGTTATCTACATATATTTCATAGACCGTTTCCTAAATTCATTCCACAGAAAAAAATTACAACCTTGAAATTTAAATGAAGATGATGGAAAAGATTATTTTTCTTCATATCAGCAGTTTTAATTTTATTTATTTGTTCATTTAAACACTGTTACACAGATATATTCATAATGCCACCCTCACTAGGATATGTATGCTGAGGTCCGTGCTGAGGCAATATTTTATACTTTATATTCTATCATACATGTAGATGAGAGTTAAAACCAAAGGTGAAAGGTGTAGAAAAATAAATATAATTGTAACAGTTTTTGATCTCCAATGAAATTGATTACTATGGCGACTCAACATTTGTTTAAAATTTTTGTTAAAAGTTATTCGAAAAATATTTCCAAAGAGATCATTTTTTTTATTTATTTAATAGATAATACATATAATTTCTTTTATAAACATGATAACTAGAAAATATTAATAATCAATATTACTATAAGTTATAACTCATCGAAAAGAATTAAGATCCTTGTGTGTGGTGAGGGATAATCATTTACAATCAAATTGGTAGTGTAATCTAATTTAACAAACAATGAGAATTAGGTAATATATTATTTATCCAATGTATCGAAAATTTTTGAATAAGCAGTCAAAAAGAGACTAAATTCAATCACAAAAGTCAATTGTACAATAAATGAGAATCCAGTCGGATTCACCGGAGGAATATTCATACAAGACGTAACCGCAAAACATTCACCATCTACAAAGTAAATTGAATAAATCAAGTATTGCATAGATCTTCATCGATTCGAAGGAAGTACTCGACAGTATCTCCCACCAACAACTCATACCAGAACCAAAAGAAAACAAACAATTGATTGACCACACAGCCCCAAACGGGAAAAGAGCCACTCAACGAACAGACTTCAAATTGTCAGATCAAATGAATCTCTAAGTAATCCACCAATAGGTGAATTTGGATTCCCCCAAGGAACGGTCTTCAAACCTCTACTATTTCTCACTCACGTAAATGACATATTTCAACAAAAAATGAACGGTGAACTAGCATTCCACGCAGACGACACCGCACTGTTAACAAATTATCCTTCACGGGTAAAAGTTTAATTATTAGCGGGTAATTTAATGAATTAGCAAACGAGAATATTAATACAATAAAATCATGGCTTGACAACAATCTTCTAACATTCAACGTACAAAAAACCACTTGAATTTGTACTTGAATTTATTGTGATCATCAATAGTTTTTATCATTAACATATCAAATTATCACAGATAAAATCAATCAAGAAAATAATATAGTTCGCACGAAACTCAGAGGGGCTGAAACATAATCACAGAGGGAAAATTGAGGCGCTAGCATCCTTACGATGCACCAAGGGCGCCGTAAACCGATAATGTTTGAGAAGCGCTGCCATATTTTTTGTTATATATTTATATTATTTCATTTAATAACGTAAATCATGGCATTTTTTTAGAAACACTTAAAATGATACATATATTTATATTCTTAAAATTAATACGAATAATAATCATGTGAAAATGTGAACATCTAAAGCAGCATTCTACAGACAATCTGCCCTATTCTGAAAAAACTAGACTGTTATTTTGGTGATTGTTAATGTTACCCCATCATTTGAGAATAGACGGGACGTATTTATTTATGTCCGTGTAATTAATTAATTAACATTTACTACT
>JADDOH010007068.1:0-25307 GCA_016648135.1 Agrypnia vestita
ACATTGAACATTGAATAAACATTTGAATTTGAATTTGAATTTGAATTTCCTTACATAATTGAATTCCAAACCATTTCATCTAAAATCACATATATTGGATTACGCTTTAATTAATACCAGCCTCGACCAGAGATGTACGATAAATGAAAACTATCCAATGGTGATTCATATCCCAACACAAAAACATTTTTCTATGAGAAATATCAAGAAGACCTCTAACAAGTGTCAATAATCTATTATTACGGCAAAAATATCAGCTTTCATTCAATATTTGGACGCTTTGGAAGAATATATTAGTAACTAGCTGTTCGTATCCGACGTTGCACGGGTTAAGGATTAAGTTGAAAATAAATTTGTGGGGGCAAAAAAAGGTTCGATTGGAACGGTATTATCTGCATCGAAAATATATCAGGGGAGGGGAAAGGGTAAAAGGGGAGGGAGGAAATGTCACCTATGTTACCCGTCGGGTCCTAAAGAATAAGTTTACAAATTTTGAGTCCGATCAGTCGAACGGTATAGATTTACATCGAAAATATATCAGGGGGAGGGGAAAGAGTAAAAGACGAGGAGGGAAATTCGCCTATGTTACCCGCCTGGTCCTAAAGTATAGGTAAGTTTCCAAATTTTGAGTCCGAATTTGAATTGAATCAGATAAACGGTGTAGATTTGTTACAGAGAACAGACAGACAGACATTGAGTTTTATAGGTATAGATTAGAAGATATGCAGAAAACGAATTGATTTTTGACAATTTTTTAAATAATATTAGTACTTATTTTATGTAGTATTCATCACGTCAAAATTAACGAAACACGCAGTGCCATAGAAGTTAAGCCACGATTGTTACGATATCGCAAACCAATAAGCTTTTTTTTGTGGTGGGTTATGTGGTGGGAATAATATGATCATAAATGAAAATATGTAGAATAAAAATTATGAATACCTACTAAAAACGATTAGGCGGGAAACTAATATATTAGAAAATAATGTGAAGGTGAGGTCAGAGTGCATTTTTTAAAAGAGAGGTGCATACTCGTTCATGTTGATATTTCACCAACGTTTTCATACTATTTTTCTGCCATTACAAATATAGTAAGATATCGTAATTAGAGACGGCTCGCGCTTGAAGAGTGCCAGCGCGGTGCTCGAGGGCGTCATTATCCGTCTCTTGTGCATTTGTATCATATTCACATCATTGACGCCTATGTGTATCGCACTTTTTGAAATGTCGCTCGTTTTTGCGTACATCTTTGTATACATTGTTATGAGTAATGTAATAACGTAAACACTTATTTATCGGAAAAAGAGCCAGAAAAAATATCAAAATCGCCAACAAATTTGATCACTTGTGAATATCGATGAATTAAATTTGCTACCGCTTAAGGCGATTTCTATTTTACTTACTTGGCGTATTTATTTTTATCAACTATTTTTGTGTGCTTTTTTATCCACACGATTTCCTGCCGTGGGATGTCTTTCTTTCGTATTATGCCCAATAATTTATATATCTCTTTGCTCTACATTTTTGAACCTCTCTTTTATTAGAATCCATAGTGAGCCGCAAGCTCTGGAATTATGCCTTGATTGACCGACAACCTTTGACCAACCGATGACAACGACAACGAACGAACGACGAACGCAGAACGCAGTCATCCATTGGTACTGGGGAAGCCTTTACCCAGCAGCGATTAGTCAACGCCTTGTAATGATAATGTTGATGTTAAAGCGATTGAACCAATATAAAAAAATTTATGACAGATGACAGTAAAAAAATTGAGTGACGGTCCCTTGATATTAGTTACCATTATATTTAAGGTATTGCCATGATTGTATGATATTACAATAAAGATATTTTCTAGTTAAAAAATAATGCCAATTTCTGTGCAAGTAGAGTAGTATGTACTAAGCATATAATAAACAGGAAAAAAGGGAATAAGGGAAAGAAAGGGAAGGTTTTCTTACATCGCATTATGGCCAGGGTGCTGTGCGATCCTCTCGTGCTAGTCCTTCACCCGCAGGAATATTTCTGCTGAACCATTATTATTTGAGAACCATAATAATGACCTTCTTCTACAAAATAATCGACATTTTTCATCGCGAAATACTCCTTTTTGCTTGGGAAATCGCGTTAAGAATTTTACTGATGGAATTAAGTGTTCTTTATTAAAAGGGTGCCAACACTTCATTTAAAAAAAATGAATACATTTTAATACTATACGTACCTACCTATTTAAATGTTTAAAATATATTCAACAAGCTGTTCATACCCGTCGTTGCCCGGGTTACTGATACAGTTAAAAAGAAATTTCTAGGCTCCATTGTTTTGCAAATCCCCTTAGTAATAGCAATATTTCCATATAATCCAGGCAAGAGACGGATGTCTAGGAGAGTTGTTTGGACTATATTTTCTTCAGGGTTGTAAAAAGCAAATAAGAAATAGCTACTTATTTCAGATCTGTATGATTATTCATGTAGGCGATTGTATTTTATTTTTGAAAAACAACCAAATTAATGATAGATAACATAATAATTGAGATACTATTAGATATAATAAGGAAATTATCAATATTCACTAATATGTTTCCAAAACATTCCTCAAAGACCAATAGAGTTAAATAAAAGTGATGATTAAGTCGATCGACCGATTCCGATTCTCTCCGATTCTGGGTGGATTTTACGTAATTTTATCGCGGGGCAAGGGGAGGCTTTGGCGCAGACGTTACAACAATGAGCTCTATACTCTATTTTAGGAACCAAACGTCACAAAATTTATAAAACTGGGAAGACTTCGGTGGCTGGTCATGTGGAGAGAATGTCCGAGCATCAAGCACCAAAGTCCCTGCTGAACTCAAGGCCAATAGGGCGAAGGAGCTTAGGAAGGCCAAAATTAAGATGGAGTGACAATGTTCTCAAAGACATCTCTGCCTTAGAGCTTCGGAACTGGAGAGAGCTGGCACTAGACCGAGCTGAGTGGAGGAAAATTATTGAGGAGGCCAAGACCCACCAAGGGTTGTAGTGCCAAGAGTGATGATGATGATGAAGAGGAGTTGTTCAATTTAACGCATCTTCGCTGATATCTGGAAGCAATGAAATCTAGGACACTGGTACGTGGATATTGGCGAATACGTTAAGAAATTCCGCTGGATTCAACTTGTTTTCACAGCAGAAAATGGCGAAATTTACCGCAGATTAATCAATGATCGTAGTATAGGCTTATGACATATTTAAAAAATATTTATAATATAAATAATATAATCAAATATCATAATTTTTATAAAAAAATAAGAAAACAATAGTACAATTTTTTTTTTTATACAGTACATATTTCAGTACAGATTTGTATCGAAAATATATCAGGGGGAGAAGAAGGGTACAGAATAGGAAGGAGGGGGAGGGGTCAAGAATAGGGGGGAAAAGGGGGAAATGTCGCCTATGTTACCCACCGGGTCCTTAAGAATAAGTGTCAAAATTTTGAGTCCGATCAGCCAAACGATACAGATGTGCATCGAAAATATATCAGGGGGAGAGAAAGGGGTAAAAGAATACGGAGGAAATGTCGCTTATGTTACCCGCCGAGTTATAAAAAATAAGTTTCCAAATTTTGAGTTCGATCGGTTAAACGGTACAGATTTGCACCGAAAATATATCGGAGCCTCCGGAAGGTATAAAAGAATAGCGGAGAAATATCGCTTTTGTTACTCGGCGAGTTCTAAAGAATAAGTTCCAAATTTTGAGTCTGATCTGTCGAACGGAACAGATTTGCATCGAAAATATATCAGGAGGAGGGTAAGGGGTAAAAGAATAGGGGGAAATGTCACCTATGTTACCCGCCGGGTCATTAAGCATAAGTATGCAAAATTTAAATCGAATCGGACAAACGGTGTAGATTTGTATAGAAAACAGACAAACAGACATTAAGTTTTAAAGGTATAGATTTTGAGAAATACACGCTGTGACGCAAATGACGCACAACAAAGCTTTTATTCTATAAAACTCAATGTCTGTTTGCCTATCTCTTCTCTGTACAAATCTACACCGTTTGTCCGATCTGACCCAAATTTTACATACTTATTCTTTAGGACCCGGTGGGTAACATAAGTGATATTTCCTCCCTTCCCCTTAACCCACCCCTGATATATTTTCAATGCAAATCTGTCCCGTAGAATCCCCCTTTACGCCTCACCCTCCCCCTGATATATTTTCCATGCAAATCTGTATCGTTTGACCGATCTGACTCAAATTCTGCAGAAGACATAGTGTAAAGGTGAAGAAGGCACCTATATTATCTGCAAGGTCCAAAGGAATAAGTATCCTTCATTTAGTTCATATCTGTCAAATGGTGTAAATTTATATAGAAAATATATTTCGTGGAGACAGTGGGGAAAAAGAAGGGCGGGGGACTTAGCCTATGTTTTCCGCTGGGTTCTAAAGAATAAGTATCGAAAAATATTTTTTACGCTTCAACAGGCCAAGAGGCCCAATTACAGAAGTGAAATACATCAGAAAATACAAAAAAATGTATATAAAATGGGGAATAGGCACTTATGTTTTCCACCGGGTCCTAAAGACTACGTATGCAACATTCAGGTCAGGTGGAGGGAGTGGGTTAAGGCAGGGGGTAAGTGTTACTCATGTTTTTCACCGGTCCTAAGAAAAAGTATTCGTCGAATGGTGTTGACTTATGCAGAGAGTGTATCGGGAGGGGTGTGAGGTAAAAGGGGAGAGAGTAGATGTTGCCTGTATTTTCCACAAGGTCCTATGCAAATTGGATGAAAAATTTTGGTCAAAATTAATAGGTAATAATATTAGAGAGGGAGGAGTGGGGTGAAGGGGAATGCTTTGCTTTCCGCAGAATCCTAATAAATAAGTATTCAATTTTGATCAGATCTTTAAAACGGTGTAAAATCATGTGAAGAATATCTGTGTACGAAAGGAACAACCGAATAAGTAAAATTTGGACATTTTATTTGTTTACGAAATATCTCTTAAAGTCTTTATTGTTTTTATCTAATTTTTGCACCAATAGTTTTGTTTTGAGCACTAGGACGTTGAATGACGTTGCTTAATGTCGTTGTTTCTTGCCAAATTTTTAATCAAATCATTAATCACGACATTTGTTTTTTTTTTTTTAAATTAAATTTAGTCGCATTTTATTTTTTTTTATTTTTTTTTCTTGCTAGCTATATATCTAAAGAACAACTCCGCATGATTAACTCAAAACTCAATATTATTATTTTTTATATCTTATTCGGTATGATTTTATATTTTATTCGGTTGTTCCTTTCGCCCGCAGATATATCGGCGGGAGGGCTTGCTGGCCTCTCCTACGTTCCGCCGGATCTTAAAACAAAAGTATGCTGAATTTGGGTCAGGTGGCTATTTGAATTAACTATCATGAGACACTTATTTATTAGATTTTTTTTCAAATTATAGGTATTACAATGGAGCCTTGCATAAAACTTTTCGTGTTCCTATCATTTTTCCTTTCAGTTCCGTCATCTGTTGAACCTCACTTTCTTTTTCCCGGTTTTCCTGGTTTCTTCTGTACCTTCCGTATAGCTTATGTAATCCTTTGTCTTTCGGGTCAGCCAACGTAAATCTTCCTACAAACGGCGTCAGTATATTTAAATGTTCTCAGGTTTTCACGGCCCTTCACAATCATCTTATAGACTAATCTGTCGTAATTTGGGATATGATTACCTTGAAACTGGATTACTCGGATATCATTAAATCACTGTTTTGTATTATATTCTCCCTACAGATCCACACTGTTGACAGATCTTAATCTCAAAATGGGATTAAAAAGCAGAATTAGGTGTTTTACTTGCATATACAGATGTCGGATAAAAAGTTTTAACTAATAAATTAATTCTAGCAAGACATATAGATATAATTGAGGAAGATGTAATGTGTGTTGGATTTGAATTTGAAGAAGTTTGAGAGGAAGGTAACAAGATATAAGAAGGATGTGAGACCCCTAATAATGGTCAATCTGAGGATGAAGTATCAATGGAAGAAATTAAGGATTTACCGTGTACTGAGACAAACGATAATGATGATGACGTAGTGTGGAATATCAAGAGAACGTCGTCAAGACAAATTAAACCTCCAATCCGATTTGCTGAAGAATTTGGTTACTATTGTATTTGTGTAAATTATTATGACGCTATGATACCAGTTACTTTTCAGGAGGCGATAATGTGTAAAGAAGCTGAACAATGGAAGAAGGCAATGAATCGTGAAATGGACAGTCTTGTAAAAAATAATACTTGGACACTAGTGAGTAGGCCTCAGATTAAAAAAGTTTTAGACGTAAAGTGGGAATATAAGAAAAAGTCTGATATTGTACACAAAGCAAAGTTAGTGATTAGAGGTTTTCAACAAACAGATTATATTGATGATACTTATTCACCAGTTGCTAAATTGCAAACTTTAAAATTAATGTTATGCTATTGTTATCAAAATAGTTTAGATATACATCAATGTGGATGGATGTGGAAACTACATTTTTAAATGGCAAAGTTCTATCTGAAGTGTATGTGAATGAAGCCACTTGGGTATGATGATAACACTGATAGAGTTTATATTAGGTCCTTACATATGAAATTGACGTTTTGCCGTACTGGCAAATTTGATCTCAAATATCTTCTCTTTGGTTAGGAATTCCAAATCCAAATTTATACAACTATTTACTCATGTATTTGTGTTTTGAAAATTATAATTCATTTGTTTTTTCCTCAATTGTTTTTTTCTTTGCGTCACTCAGTTTACAAAATGAAAAACTTGAAATATCGCGTTATTTACGAGTACGAGTTCCACCGTGGCACCAGTACTGCAGAAACGGCTCGAAGGATTAATGATGTGTATGGCGACGGTGCCACAAAAGAAAACACAGTGCGTTTTTGGTTCCAACGTTTTCGTTCTGGAAATTTCGACCTGCAGAACAAGCCCCGTGGACGGCCGGAGACCAAAGGTGATAATGAAGAATTGAAGGCTATTGTGGAAGCGGATCCATCGCAAACCACATCCGAGTTAGCTGCAGCTGCGGTGTTAGTGATAAAACTGTTTTAATCCACTTGAAGCAAATTGGTAAGGTGAAAAAGCTTGAAAGGTGGGTACCTCACGAATTGAGTGAAGCAAATCAACAAACGCGCGTTGACTGCTGCGTTGCATTACTCAACCGGCATAATAATGAAGGGATTTAAAATCGAATCATTACCTGTGATGAAAAGTGGATCCTGTACGATAATCGGAAGCGCTCATCGCAATGGCTGAACCCTGCCGAACCAGCCAAACCATGCCCCAAGCGAAAATTTGACTCCAAAAAAGTTACTTGTGAGCGTTTGGTGGACTAGTGCTGGTGTCGTTCACTACAGCTTTCTTAAATCTGGCCAGACGATTACGGCAGATGTCTATTGTCAGCAACTGCAAACCATGATGGAAAAGCTAGCTGCTAAACAACCGAGGCTGGTTAATCGCTCTAGGCCACTGCTGCTTCATGATAACGCTAGACCACACACTGCACAACAGACGGCTACCAAATTAGAGGAGGTTCAACTGGAATGTCCAAGACATCCACCGTACTCTCCGGACCTTGCCCCAACAGATTACCATTTTTTTCGAAATTTGGATAACTTCTTGCAAAGGAAAAAATTCAACTCCCATGGGGCAGTCCAAACCGCCTTCAAAGATTTTATTGATTCCCATCCGAATGGTTTTTTTAGTAAAGGGATCGATGAACTACCTATGAGATGGCAAAAGTGCATAGATAGCAATGGTACATACTTTGATTAAATAAATTATTATAATAAAAAAAAATCGGCTTTATGTTCCTCCCATACTAAACGTCAATTTCATATGTAAGGACCTAATAAATTAAATAAAGCATTGTATGGTCTGAAAGAAAGCCCACGTGGGTGGTATGAATGTTTTAATAACTTTATTATGACTCTTGGTTTTCGCAGATGCAAATATGATTACTGTCTTTATGTGAAAGCAGAAAGAAACTTAACCATTTATATTTTACTATTTGTCGATGATCTATTACTTTGTTGCAAAAATAAACAAGAAATTACCGAAATTAAGAATAAACTATCAAATAAATTTAAAATGGAAGATTTGGGTAAAGTTAAAAACTATATTGGAATTGATATTGAATATGATTATGAAAAGTTTAAAAATATTACATTAAGTCAAGAAACTTATACAGACTCACTAGCTAGGCGATACAAAATTGAAAACACAAAACTATATAAAACACCAATGGAAATGAATCTCAAACTGGAAAAATCAAATTTAAACGAGGATGTTGAATATAGAAATTTAATTGGTGCACTGTTGTATATTAGTTCTGGTACAAGACCGGACATATCTTTTAGTGTAAATTATTTAAGTAGATTTCAAAATTGTTATAATGAAACACATTTCAAATATGCACCGAGAGTTCTAAAATATTATTTAACAAAAAATCTTAAGTTAATATACTATCAAAATTTTACAGCTGAAATTATGGATTGCTTTGTCGATGCCGTCTGGGCAGGGGATATAGTAGACAGAAAATCTACTACAGGATTTGTTGTTAGATTATTTGGAAACGCTATATATTGGAAATCAAAAAAACAAAATAGTGTAACTAAATCATCTACGTTTGCTGAATACGTAGCTTTATCGGAAGCTGTAACTGAGATAAACCTTTTACTTAGTATATTTAATGATGTTTTCTTTGAAATAAGTACACCTGTTAAGATTTATGAGGATAATTCAGGAGCCTTAGCTATTGCTAAATAAAGAAATTTTACAAAAAATTCTAATCACATTGAAGTACATTATCATTTTGTTCATGATAGTTTAAAGGATGGATTTATTGAAATTATCAAAGTAGATTCTGAAAATAATGCTGCTGATATTTTAACCAAATCTTTAGGAAAAGTTAAGTTCTTTAAATTTAGAGTAATATTATGTATAAAGCAGTGAAGTGTTGGTTGATGAATATAAATGTAAGGAGGCGTGTTGGCTTAACATATGTACATTTGTATTCGTGTCTACGTAATACATAATATGTAACATTAATTTATTGTCACACAGAAGTCAGTGGCTGATAAAATAAAACAGTGTCGAACCAGCTCTCAAGTGTGTTTTAATTAAGTTTAACAATAACAATATTAGCGGTGATTGTCTTAAGATAGGCGTTTGCGGTAATAGGTGATAGGAGTTGATTTCGGTTACGGATTCAAAGGAACAAAAAAGGACAGGAAGGATGAGGATAGGCAAATTTTCATCCCAATCGAGGTCCGAATCCGCCACACATATCGTTCCTTCTACATATCGGTTAAACCATTCTCCTCACCTTGAAAGCTTATGAAACTTTTAATAATGAAACAAAACAATCAATATATATATATATATATATATATACAACCAGCCACAACCACCCACCGGTGGTTATGGCGATGGATAGCCTTTGGTGTCACATCGAAAATATGCGAGTTTGGTGGGGGTGGCTGTGCGTGGGTGACGAAAATGTGCTTTCTAGCATACTGTTTTGTTATGGGAAGGCCGAAAATGCTTCAGATTGTTTCAAAATAGGCGCGTCGACTGTGTCGGTGAGTCCAGAGGGTTCCGGAAAAAACTGCTCTAGAAAGTTCTGGAAGGAGAAGGTTCTAGAAATTTCCCGAAAGTTCTATTAGGTTCTAAATTGCGTGGCGGAATGTGTCGGTGTGTCTATAAGGTTCCTGTACATTAGATAAATTTCTTGAAAGTTCTGGAAGGAGAATGTTCTAGAAGGTTCGCGAAAGTCCTCGACGATTCAAACAGTGAACTAAAAATCTACGCATGCGAAGCCGCGCGGGCACAGCTAGTATAATAATAAAAAGCAAAGAAAAATAAACGTGTGTATACAGTTGTGGAGTATAACTCTTTTAAATTTTATTGAAAATTACATAGCTAATAATTCTGATACTAAGTACTATTTTAAAAATGACAATAAGTAATGTTAATTATAAACAATGACGATTAAGTTAAATTTGGTTGGGAAGAGGACAGAGTCTGGCTGTTTAAGAACCCCAGACTTGGTTCCTACAGCAGCCTATCGGGATCCAGATCGAATGACTATCGGGACCAGGAAAAACTTATTAAAAATATATTTTACCCAACCACCACCAAGGCCACCGCAATGTGCCATTGCCAAATGGATGATGTGCCAACATGACTGTACCCACTTGCACGGGATTGTCACTTGTGCACCACTTTTGTCTTACCTGTAGCGTATGTAGATACTCAAATCTCAATTTTCTTCAAAAGAACTGGACTCAAATCAGTACAATATTTTTTTGATATTTTTGGTGTTTTTCCGTAACCCCTATTCTCAAATACATTTATCATATATCAGCTATTATTGCCACGGCGAAAAGTACCATATACTGGTAACGGATGACTTTTTGTATACATAAGTGCTAAGAACTTGATTGTAATCGGAACTTAAATAAAATATTCCACAAGTTTCCGCAATTAGGTATTGAAAAGAAGATTTATTTTTTCGAAGAAATTGAAGAATGTCTTTGTTCATATTTCATGGAACAATAATTTAAATTGGATTATACAGTTTTTATTCTATCAAAACAACGGTATTTTTATATTAAACAATACCTTTTAAAGTATAATATAAAGTTGAAAAACTTTATTTCCTCGGGAATAGTGAATCGAGTTTTCACCAACTAAAATTCTTACCCTATAGACGTTAGTTAAATGCTAGCCCCTGTGTTCTCAAAACGCGAATAGCTTATTTGTTTTAAAAATTTGAGTATTCGTGTTACTATAATTAATAAGTACTCGTATTACGTGTTAAGTGTGACCACGTCCCTTAATTCACATAATGAAATTATATGGAATCCAATAGATATTTAAATATTTCTTTGCGTATTACACTAACAATATATGAGATGTCGTATTTAAATCGAAATATTTCTCAAAACTGAGATCAGTTTTCTACTATTATATGGCAGATTTTCTGCGCTTAGATTTCTAATTTATGATATGGTGCCTGTGTACTCGCACAATTGCATATTATCGCAGTTCGTAGAACGCACCAGCAATGGCATGCGATATCATGTGGAATGTCGCGTTGAATGTCGCACAATCTTAATCATTTGCTCCGACATAGCCCCTAAAATGCTTACGCAGAAGCAATTTCTCTACAATATTACAGTATTATAGAAAGTACATGTACTTTATTCAGTTTAGTTGTAGGATCTCAACACACGCCAGATATTTACTCACTGTTTGAGTGAAAAAACTACGCAAAGATTACTTTTGGCCAATGAATGTATAAAAACGCAGAGTAATCTGCTATTAACTAAAAGTTTTATTTATATTTATCGAAAAGAAAATAGAAACTTATCTAACGTCTCAGCATAAACCTGATCCATATTTTTAGAAATCTAAGGAATAGTGTGCATGACATATATCGCCCTTTGCCGGTCGATACTTACGTTGGGACTGCTCACATAGGCGGGAGCGGTAAAATGTCATCTTGATTTTGTAATTAAAGCTCAAATTTAAAATGTAATTGTTGATTTAAAATTCATACTACACACGTAATAATTACCATTAGGTAATTAGTTATTTATCACAAGGTTTTTTTTTTTTTTTTTTAGTTTAGGAACGGTCCCTCTCATCATGAGATATAATTAATAACTAACTTAAATACAGAATTTTGTTAATCTATTTGGTAGGGCAGGGAAACGTGTGGTGGATTTTATTTGCCACTAGCTTTTTGTACCCGGCGTTGCTCGGCTTAAGGATTTAGTTAAAAATAAGTTTGTGGGGGAACGCAAAGGTTCCATTGTTTTTCAAAGAGTGTAATAAAAACAACAAAAGTTTCCATTCAATCTAAACTAGGATGGAAAGAATGTCCAGGAGGGAGTATTCCTATGTAGTATGGCCTATGTATTCCGCCGGGACCTAAAGAATAAAAATGAAAATTTTGGTAAAAACGGCGTAGATTTTTACAGAAAATATATCAGGTGGGGGAGTGTGGTAAAGGGAGAGGGGGGAAATGTGTCTTTATTACCCGCCGGGTCTTGAAGAATAAGTACGCAAAATTTGGGTCAGATCGGTCAAACGGTGTAATTCGTACAGAAAATATATCAGGGGGAGGAGTAGGGTAAAGGGTGAGGGAGTAAATACCGCCTGTGTTATCCGCCAGATCCTAGAGAATAAGTATGCTAAATTCAGGTCATATCAGTCAAACGGTGTAGATTTGTACAGAAAATATATCAGGGGAGGTGTTGGGGAAAGGGAGAGGGAGTAAATGTCGCCTGTGTTACCCGCCGAGTGCTAAATCATAAATATGCAAAATTTGGGTCAGATCGGTCAAATGGAGTAGATTTTTACTGTATCAGCGGGTGGGGAAGGGGTAAAGGCGGAGTGGGGAAATTTTTCGACTCGGATACTACTTACACTTGAGGACCCAGCGGGTAACATAGGCGTCATTTCCCCTCTCCCCTTTTACCCCTTCCTTCCCGTGATATATTTTCTATGCAAATCCGTACCCTCTGACTCAAATTTTGCTTACTTATTATTTAGGCCACGGCGGGTGACATAGGCAACATTTTCCTCTCCCCCTTTACCCCAACCCCTACTCCTGATATATTTTCTATGCAAATCTACACGGTTTGAACTATCTGACCCAAATTTTGTCTTCTTATTTTTTAGAACCCGGCGGATAGCATGGGTGACATTTCCATCTCCCTTGCACCCCACCCCCTTCCCAAAAATATGTTTTCTGTACAAATCTTCACCGTTTGACCGATCTCACCCAAATTTTGCATACTTATTCTTTAGGACTCGGCGGGTAACATAGGCGACATTTCTACCCTCTCCCGTTACCTCACTTTCTTCTATATATATTTTCTGTACAAACTTATTCTTTAGGACCCAGCGGGTAACTTGCTACATTCCCCTTCCGGACATCCCATCCATCCCAGCGTTGATTAAATGGAAACATTGATTTTATTACAGGCTTTGCAAGACAATGGAACATTTGTTTTCTCCCACAAAGTTATTTTTAACTCAGTCCTTAACCCGTGCAAAGCCGGGTACGAACAGCTTGTTATTTATATAATATCAATACATGATTCATAAATACACTCACATTATAATAACAAATGTTGATATTATGTTTTATTTTTTCTACATTTCATATTCAATATTCTTAACTTTTTTATAATGTTTGGAACAGAATTATCATAACTTCTCCTATTATTTATACCTTTTTATTAAACTGAAATAAGAGATATATCTCGTAATATTCCTATCACAATAAGTAACATATTATTTAGATATGAATATTTCATAATGTTCTGCCAGATAAATTATTTAATTTCGATTTTTTACAAATATACGCTTAAATAAAAGTCATGCTTTTTGTTCTCACTGCACGCCCTTGGCTATAAGATAGCATCGAAGATTATCCAGGAACCTCAGTTAGAAATCGGGCATAAGAAATCACCGTAAAGTTATAGTTATAGTTAAGTTAAATCACCGTTATCACAAGTAAACGATCACCTGTATGATTTCAATGGGTGCCATATCGCATGTAGCTCGTGCTATGATGCATTTCCTTGTTGCGAATGTAAACATTTCATGATTTCAATCAGCCGCCTTCTTCACCAATTTTCTTCTTTGAGGCAACATTAAGAAAAAAGGTTTACGGGAATACGAAAACCAAAATTTAACAGTTGAATAACAATATCCGTGAAGAAATAAACATAATTAAATGAAAAATGTGTCAATAATAATAATAAAAATGGATAATTTTTATAGTGCCATTTTCGTATAAATTCCACCTCAAGGGCAGTTTTACACAAGTACTTTTAGTCTACATATTTAGTTTATAAAATATACAACAATGGTCCAAGAACGGATCCCTGAGGTACTACGATATTAGACAGATAGTTGGTGACATTAAATATTGAAATCCACGTTTGGGATCTATCCCTAATGTATGATGTAAATCGTGTGTAAATAAATGATTTAGATAAAAATATTAATATACATAGTTTTATTCAAAAAATTATTTAAAACAACAACGACCAGCTATATAAATAACACCCTATGCTGGTTCTGAGCGATGTTTGCCTGTGTAATTTTCCGTTCCCTGGTGGTGTTGTCCTGTTATACTAACAATGGTAAAATAGCATAAATACCTTATAATTATCAGTTGATGGAATTAAAATGGTCGAAGTAGTTATTTAGTCAGAGTTTCGCACAATTATCGGTCACTGTGGTTATGTCCCGTCAATGCGGGGCAATGCTTCGTGACGAATAATAAATGCTGTTCGTCATTTCTTGTTAAAATATGGTGAAAATTAGTAAATATCTCTTAACAATATAAAATACATTCTTCCAAAGTGTACATTATAATAATCTTTGTCTTTTAGGCGGCCCTCGTAGTTTTATGATGCTGGCTTCTTATCCGGGCTTGATTCCCGATGAGGTCACCATGTTATTTTCTCATGTTTTTGTGATGATTTCACAAAAAATGGGCCTCGTGTCCTGTTGAATTATTGAAAAATATATTTTTTGCGTAATGGTTTTAAAATCCTGGCGAAACATAGCAGGCTTCATTTAATATTTGATTTTCTTTTACTATAATTGTAGAAAATATGTGTCTGAAATGAAATGATGTGTAGAACAAATACTGTTTTTTTTTGAAGGACGATTTATCTTTTACATTATTTTTAAGAATTTAATTGTGTTATAATTTAGAAAAATGAGAAAATTTTATATTTATTATATTCAATATACAGTATTTCTCTTCGTATTTCGTTGTTTTAAAATATTTATATTATGGTATTTGCATTTATGTCAAATGCATATTTAAAAAAAGATTAATTAATTATTCAAAGAAAAACCTTTCTGTTTGGCCTTATTTTCCTTCCCATGAATACAAATTACTTTAAACAACCCATTCATTTTTTACTCCTTGAACTTCTTAAGACTCTATAATGAAAATTGATGAAGGTTTTATCATGACCTTGTTATGAGGGGTGAAAATTATCGTAAAAGATATTAAAATCTCTCGTTAAAAGTCATTAACAATAAACCGCACGTTATAAATTACTCGCTTTAGGAAGATAATAATATTTATTTTCGAATAATAAGAAAACTTTTTCAAATATGCTGTAAGTGATTATTAATTAATTAATTATTTTTATCGTAAAATATTCATTAAATATATATATTATCGATCACCCAATTATTAAATGAAATAACTCAACAAAATATAAAACATAAATTTGCAGAACAAAATTACGAAAACAGGAAACAACAAATAAAATTTTGTCTAGCAACCCTAAGGGGCATAAAAGAATACTGGTAGTACGAGGTCGTAAGAAATTGTACGAACATCAATAAGCGAGAAATTCACCGGTAGCAATGGATAAAAACGGAAAAAAAATACTTTTGTTAGTAGCCACGACCCACCCCGTGTTGTCTGGTTTATGATGATGACGATGAAAGTAATAATATTACTCAAATATTTATATTGAAAAGTACACAAACAGACATATATTTTTCTTTATTCTTCAATTGATTCAGCAACATTGTAGATTGACATTTTTAAAATATTGATTGTATTATTTGTATTTTGAAACATTTAGGTGTAATTAATCAAATAATAAAATTCAATCAATATTTTGAAATGAAATTGTCTACGATCTGTTCAGGACATATCTTCTATTTTTAGACACATCGCCCACAAAGATGTGGGAAGAACTAGTGGTGATAGGAAAAGTGGAAGGAGAAGAGAAGGACGATCTCCAACTCGATGGACCGTCCAGACCAAAAACCATTTGTCCACTGTCGATTATTTGCAAACACAAAAGCTCCGCGAATCGCAGCCTGCGGATTAAGATCGAGTTGAATAAAATAACCGTAAAGGACGTCAATAAACTCACGGACGCAGTCCTCAGGAATGAAAACTGTCGGTAGTCAGAGACTAAATAATACTGCTGCATTAAATTTAATAAGACTTATTAAATTTCATGCAGCAGTATTACTTAACACAGTTCGATTCAATTAACTGATAATTGTAGTGATTAAATAATTTATCATTAAACAATGCCCCAGGAAACAATTCAAATCAATTTCACCAGGGCAGTAATTGGCGTGCCTATTTTATGCACCTCTTCAATTAGTCCGCTTGCACTCGTTATCGCGAGTTTATCATCATCGGTGTTTTCCAAGGATCCAGCATGACTTTCGATACTGAAAAGCTGGTCATTTTTCAGTAAAACAAAAAAGAGGAAAGCAACTTGAAGGAGTTATTTAAATATAACGTGAAAAAATTTTTAAAAAAAAACCACGCTTTATATTTAAATGTACTAAAAAGTGAAAAATTAATTTTCAGGCAAAAAAATTTTGCCTCACTCTACAGATAAAAGTAGTAGTCTATATCAATAGCTTACGATATTGATATAGACTACAGAATTCTATTGTTGATGGGGGGAAATCGCCCACGCTTTTATTTGGATAGCGAGGCAAAAATTTTTTGGCCGAAAATTTATTTTTTACTTCTTAGTACATTTAAGTATAAAAGCGTGGTTTTTAAAAAACTTTTTTTTTTCATTTCATTCATCAAAATATAGTTTTCTACTTTTAAGCCTTAACTAAATTAAATCAGGTACCTACTTACTTTCTGGCACTATTGTAAAATTATTTAAATCATGGACAATTTAGAATTTGATTCCTTTTTTACATTTAATTGCAACAAATCAAAATCTGGTTCTTATTCCGTAAAATGACAACCAATAAAATAAAATGGAAATAAAGACCTCGCATATGAAGTATTTACCTATAATGAAAACAATATTTTTATGGGTTAATTTTATTAGTTCATTTAAATATAAGCGTGTTTTTTAAATATTTTTTTTTCAAGTGGGTAATATAGTTTTATACTTTTTAGTCCTAACGAAAAACAATTTTGTGCTCTTTGCTTTTCGAATTTGAAGTATATACTTAATACATGTAATGTACATGATCTTACTTTGTCTTGATCTTAACGTAAAGTAAATGTTCTTAATTCGACGTAATCAGCGATCAAAAATTCTGTAATTTTTAAAAAATATATTTTCTTTAATCTTGTTGTGAATTAAAAACACAGATGAAAGAAAATATTAACACGTAACCAAGGTTAAAAACAAACCATTGTTTCGATTTAAATGTATAAACAAAAATTAATTTTCCATATCAAACTTTATTCATTAACTAGCTGTCCTTACCCGGCGTTACACTGGTTAAGGATTAAGTTTAAAATAAATTTGTGAGGGTAAACAGAGGCTCGATTCGAATGGTATAGATTTGCATCGAAAATATATAAGCGAGGAGGGGAAGGGTTAAAAAAATAGGGGAAATGTCGCATATATTACCCGCCGACACTTTAAGAATAAGTTTCCAAATTTTGCGTCCGATCGGTCAAACGGTACAGATTTGCATCGAAAACATGTCAGGGGGAGGGGAAAGGGTATGATAATAGAAAGGAAATGTTGCCTATGTTACCCGCCGGGTCCTAAAGCATATGCAAAATTTGAATCGAATCGGACAAACGGTGTGGATTTGTTTAGAGAACAGACAGACATTGAGTTTTATAGGTATAGATTATGACGGATTAATTGATTAATTGGTGAATTTTATAATTGATACATGTATTTTCATCGTGTACTGTTTGAAAAATTTCGGTTCGATTGAATATTGGGAAGTGGGTGAAATTTCGATTATCAAATTCCGTCCAGACAGACAAACAGGTGAACATAAGCGTGGTAAAATTCGAGATAACTCCGTCTACAAAAGTATTATACATAAATGAACAGTTGAAGGTTTATTATTTTCAGAATTGCATTTCAGATTTGGATTTTTCGAATTTCTACTAATGAACCTAAAATACTAAACATAGGTATGTACGTGTAAACATATATCTCCCATTTAAATTATAAAGAAGGCTTGTAGGCCGCTCTTGGAGCGAAATGCGCCCTGCGCCGCCGCCTTTTACCTGGTTTCGCCCCCGTTTCCCCTATCAAACTGGTGAATTATGGAAATATGAGATAACAAATGAAAATATCCGTATCACTCAAATAATATCAAATTATGCGCATATTTTTATCTTGAATGATGGAAAATAGGTGTAAACTAAACAAACCAGTTTACTCTTCTATCGTGCACTATAAATAGCGCTAAATTTTATAGAAATAGGCGACTTGGCAATTGTTAGAAATTATTTTCGTATTCGTTCATTGATTAACTTTCTTCCTTTGTGTCTACTGTATACATATTGTATTTTCTTTTATTTCTTACTACTTTATTTCTTTCTTACTACTTTCTAAATATAACTTACTGTATTTTTTGTGACTTTTTGTATTTATATTTTTAATATGATATCATTTTTTGTCATGTTATTTCTATGTACCTACTAAGATAGTTATGATGTAAAAGCCCAAATCAGGGCGTATATATTATAAAATTAATTAATTAATTAATGACGATCATAGACGTATATTTTAGGTACCTACCTATATGAAATCTAAGTTTTTACAAACATTTATATTTTAGGGTTTTACAAACATATTTACAAACATGCAATTTAGAGATATGTATTCATTCATTAAAATACTCGTAAACATAAAGGAGAATGGTTACGGTTCATACAAAATGTACCCAGGCCCGACACGAAAGCGACCTATCTTAGTTTTTTTGTTATATTAAGTGTAATAAAAATATGTAATTTTTATATTCAATATTAGTGGCTAACATATAAATATATTGCTTTGTTTTTTCTCCACGCGTAGTATAAAAAAAGTTATTTTTCACCCATTTCTACTTACTCCATGCCCACCGAGTTTAGGTTCATTAGAAACGTCCGATGTTTTTAATAATACTTTGGTCCGTTAGCGCATGCTTGTCTCTGACAAGATAAACACGCATGTGAACAATAGTGGTGATAGTTTGACAATACTATGGTTGGGGTGTATTGTGTTGTGAATGTAGTAGTGTAGTGTTGGTCCTGACGAAGAGACGGGTACGTCTCGAAACCGGTAGACCGTAAATCTGGTAGTGGTTTTTACTAAGTTTAGTAACATTCTGTTAAGATTACATTAAATTTATTGTCATTTTATAAGAAACCGTAGTATTTTGACGTCTCATCACTCACAAGCGTCCAGCTGACGAAAACTGTGCAGACAGATTGACGAAACAGTATCGTATAGAATGTTCCTGATTATCTATGGAAAAACAAAATATTTCTCCTTTTGACTGTCGTACTATATATTATCATTTTATTTTCCTTGAGTGTTGTTTTCTTTGGGATATTTATGAAGATTACAAAGAATACCAACTCAATACCATTTATTCACAATTATTAAATAGTTTAAAAATAAGATTTTTGGAGTTGTATTATGCCCCGTACCGGAATGTGATATTTTGTATTCATAAGTTTTTTATTAATTTAATTTTCAGTTTTAATCAAATCGTTACCTGCTGATAAGCTACTTAGTAGCCTGACGGGTTCATATTAATCACTTGTATATTTCCTTAAAGACAAATGACATTTACAAATAAGAGCAAGTAAGCACTCGTTTAATCACAAAACCACATTAACAATGTTAACAGCAAAACGCTGCAATATTAACGATAACAACTTTATCAAATATAGGTATTGGAAAAATCTTTACTAGACCACATCGATAGAAAATAATTAGTAGTTTTTCTCATTTGTTGGATAAATTTTCCGGAGAATAATATTTCTGCAAGTCGTTATGGATATGCGATTCATTACCTGGAAACTACTTAATTTAGAAATAAGTATCCTTGAATCCTAATAAACTACACATATAGAATAAAAAAATATTTTTAATTTCTGAAAATATGAAACGTTTACAATCTCTATTTTAGAATTTTATTGTATGACTCGTTTGACAAACAGATGTCTGTATCCCTGAAAATATGACAAGAATACATCAAGTTACCGAGTAAGTCGTAAAGAAGACGAGTTGTTTCCCGTCTGGCCGCCAGCGAAGTGGCGATCTTCCTCTCCCCCGATCCTCGGCTCGGCAAATCTACGAAATGAGAATATCGTGGAAGGATGCCAAAAAAGGCTCAACGCGTTCTTTTGATAAATCGTTAGAATTAAAAAAGCAACAAAGATAATTATTAGAAATATTTTGCTTACGATTGGCTCTGTATTGTATTGATTTCCCACTATAATGAACAATAAGAATTGGAGGTCGATCCAAACACTTTTGAGGTTCTGTTATGTTATCTTTTGTGATTCAACGGATACTTTGATTACCTAAGTGATGTTAAATTCTTATTATTGAACTAAACAAAATTACAATCACTAAACCTTCTTTATTTCGGGCAGTCAAAATAAAAACATCACAAACGTAGGTACATACAGATTTCTTACAATTTTTTACACATGTAAGAGATTGAGTATGGGTTTGTTCTGTCATTAAAAAATGGAATGCAGACAGATTATGTGGAATAAAAATGATGTATGTTAGTTTTAATTAACAGTTAAGGTTATTGCACTATGCGTACGTAATTTGTAATCAAAAAACGATTATGCGGGTTGAGCAGGTGGTAGGTAGGTACATCATTTTTAAAAAATACTTCTAGAACCGAACACGTCACTGCGGAAAACATACCTAATGAAATAAACATGAAAAAAATGGTTCACCAGTGTCTCCAAATTAAACCACATATTCATCCTATTTTAAATATTTCGTATTTTATTCGATGAATGTCGCTAAATATTAACAAAAATGTATTATAATTAATATTTATTTATTACGTTTAAAACTTATTACGTCTGCAGTCATTTCCAGAAAAAAACATTACCTAAAATAGTGAAGTATTTAGATCGTAGAATCGTTTGCTAATTTATTTAAATGAGTTCATCAACAACAATCTAGAACGTGACATCTCTTGTCTGATTATATCACAATTTATAACGTGACTCGAGCGTCTGCCAACCGATCCTAACCTAAGGTGACAAATAATTTAAAAGTTAATACAAAAGTTACTGCTTACCTTCGAGATCACTTTTCAGCGCTAAAACTTCAAATATCAGCTAAATTATAAAATGCACTAAGGTAAATGCAGTATGCAAGAACCAAAAAATATTTTATAAAAGTTTTATAACTTTAAAATGTCGAGGGTGGACCGAAACGAGCTCCCACGCGAAACTATTGTTAAACTCGCTTAGATTTTTCATTCGAAAGGCAGTAGGAAAAGAAGATCGCTGCCTTTCATCATTCGGCTGAAGTCTACCGGCGAGTCGTGGCAACGTCCGTCGGCGACGCCAGTACGCGGCGAACTGACGGCGTCGCGGCGCCCGCCCGCGGGACACCGGCTGGGCGCCGTTTAGTGACGCTGGAGAAATTTTCCGCCGACAGAATTGATTGTGCACCAATGTTGCACAATGCCGCGCAAAAATAGACGAAATTAATTACATTTATAAGGGGTCAACCTACATTTATTTGAGAAATATATTTTTGTTTTACCGTCCGCAATTAATGACACCGATGCGGTCACGCGACGACTTGAAACAGCCGTAAGCATAAGAAAATGTTGTATCGCATCATTCTGTACGTAAATAAATATTCTTACAATGAGCGGTAGGTACTGGTTTATCATTTTCATTTTCTCAGTTTATTTAATTTCGTACTTTTCTGTTGTCTACCTTATAAATAATTGTATAGGTATTCGTTTATTTTATACGCTTTTCATCTACCTACCTATTCCACTGTAGATTCAATACATTTTTAATAATGTGTAAATTAGCGGTTAACATCAATGATTTCGTATTTTATTTCTAAGCATATTATACCGCTTGATTATAAATAAAGATTTTTCTGCATAACATTTTATTACAACTTGTTTTAATTTGAATTAAAAAAATTTCATAAAATAAATTTCTATGACCCTTACATTTTGTCCTTATATTTTTTGACAACTTATAAAAATACAAAATTTTAATAAAAATATTTTTTACGTGTGTACACTCCTGTACATTACTTTCACATTAAATAAAATAAATTAAATAAAATTGCGTTAAATAATACATTATTCAATATTTTTTCCTTTTTTTGGTACCCATTTTTTGTTCAGAACTTATGTTTGGTATTACCCACACTTTGTTATGACTTTCACCAAAAAATGTCACGATTATTACTATACCTACTACCCACACGCGGAGGAATCAGTATTATATTAACAAAACTTCGAATCTCGGCTGTACAAAAATTCGCATGCGTTGCTTTAAGCCTCAGATACACATGCCTATTTAGTGGCACGTGAGCATGCGCAGTATCGACCTTCTCTAGGCCTTGCTTATTAGTAGCATGTGTGTACGCACATTGCTAGTAACGAACATGCCACTAGCCATACAACCGCCGGTTGATTTATGAGCATGCCACTAAGTGGCATGTGTATCTGTACCTTTAAAGTATCTCTCAATAAAGATAAACGTTTTTGTAACCATTTTAAAGTCTGAGCGGAGATTACAAAAATGTTTTTTTTAAATACGCTTACAAACTATTAAACATGTAGAAATATTATATACATTATTTTTAAGTGACTAACTAAATAATATGTATACGTAATATGTCTACACATTAAATATTTTCTATTTGTATATTCAAATAATCTGTACATCACGCTACTTCGTACGATTTCGCCGTTTTGTTGCTGTTTTTGGAACAATTATAATAGATTTAGTATTTTTCTAGACAATAACATTATTTAATTTATCATATACCTACCATATATACATTATCATTTATCATATACATATTGCAGCGTTTTACTGTTAACATTGTTAATGTGGTTTTGTGATTAAACGAGTGTTTACTTGCTCTTATTTATAAATGTATGTTCATTTGTCTTTAAGGAAATATAAAAGTGATTAATATGAACCCATCAGGCTACTAAGTAGCTTATCAGCAGGTAACGATTTGATTACATCTGAAAATTAAATTAATAAAAAACTTATGAATACAAAATTTCACATTCCGGTACGTGGCACAACACAACCCCAAAAATCTTATTTTTAAACTATGTATTTAATAATTGTGAATGAATGGTATTGAGTTGGTATTCTTTGTAATCCTCATAAATATCCCAAAGAAAACAACACTCAAGGAAAATAAAATGATAATGTATAGTACGACAGTCAAAAGGAGAAATATTTTGTTTTTCCATAGATAATCAGGAACATTCTATACGATACGGTTTCGTCAATCTGTCAGCACAGTTTTCGTCAGCTGGCCGCTTGTGAGTGATGAGATGTCAAAATACTACGGTTTCTTATAAAATGACGATAAACTTCATGTAATCTTAACAGAATATTACTAAACTTAATATAAACCACTACCAGATTTACGGTCTACCGGTTTCGAGACGTACCCGTCTCTTCGTCAGGACCAATACTACACTACTACATTCACAACACAATACATCCCAACCATAGTATTGTCAAACTATCACAACTATTGTTCACATCTTGTCAGAGACAAGCATGCACTGATTATAAACCATTGAACTACTGAACAATTCAGGGATCTAACGAGAGAGAGTGAGAGGGGGCGGGGTCTAAAGTGGGTGTTACCACATCTCTTGTGAACGATGAGCAAGGAGAGGATGGAAAAGAAAATATATGATGCGAAGATGCTTAGAAACGAGAATGAAATAAAAGATAGATGGAAGGAATTTTTTGAAGAAATGTATGAGAGTAATGGGAATGTGAGTGAGGACTCCTTTGAGGCGTCCAACGGATTTATGAATAGTGACGACAGTGTGAATGAAATAACTGTGGAAGAAATTAAAAGAGCATTGAAGCACATGAAGAATGGCAAGGCTGTGGGTTATGACAATGTTGCTGCCGAGTACATTAAGGGTGGTGGTCCAGTAATACTCACGTGGCTTCATAGACTCTTCAACCAATGTTTAGAGGGCAGCTACACTCCTAAGGATTGGAGAAGAGCTGTTATCATGCCTCTATACAAAGGAAAAGGGTCGCGAATGGACTGCGCGAATTATCGGGCCATTAGCCTATTGAGCTCTGTTGGCAAACTGTATGCGAGAATTTTGATAGAAAGAGTGAGGTTGACAACGAAAGAAAAAGTGTGGGATGTACAAGGAGCCTTCATGAGTGGAAGAGGATGCATGGACCAGATTTTCTCACTGCGCCAGATGACCGAAAAGTTTTTGGCAAAGAACCAAAAACTTTTTTGTGCCTTTGTGGATCTCCAAAAAGCGTATGACAGAGTGATAAGACGAAAGTTATGGAAGGTTTTGTCTGAATATGGGGTGAAGAGTAAACTCATACAGGCAATTGCATCCCTGTACGAAGGAAGTAGTGCTTGCGTGAGAATTAATGGGACATTCACATCATGGTTTGATATTACAAAAGGTGTCAAACAGGGATGCGTAATGTCACCATGGCTTTTCAACCTGTATATGGATAATTGTATGAAAGAACTGAAGGATCTAGAAGTTGGAGCGAAAATGGACGGACTCACCATATCCTGTCTGCTATACGCAGACGATGCAGTATTAGTGGCTAACAGTGAAGCTGATCTGCAGTGCTTGGTATCCAGGATGTCCGATGTATGCATGCAGAGTGAACTTCTGATGAATGTCAGCAAATCGAAAGTGATGGTATTCGAGAGAGACGAAAGAGTGACTAAGTGTGATGTAATTATAAACAACGAATTCTTAGAACAAGTGAACGAGTTTGTGTATTTGGGAAGTATGTTTAGTAGAGACGGCAAGGCTGAGAATGATATCGAAAGGAGAGTAACTGCGGGAAACAAAGTTAATGGTGCACTAAATGCAATTATGGCCAATAAGAATTCTGTCAAAAGAAGCAGACTAGCGGTACCTAGAAAATGGCGTTCTATTCTAGTTCCACCCTTATGTATGGAGTGAAGGCCTGGAATTGGCAAAGAGGAATGAAAGTAGACTGAATGCGGTGGAAATGCGATCACTAAGACGCTTGTGTGGAAAATCTTTGGTCGATAGAGTGAGGAATGAACAAATTAGAAGTGAATGCAATGCTGGCTGTAGTGTGGTAGATAGAATAAAGAAGGAGTGCTGAGATGGTTTGGTCATGTGGAACGTATGAACGAGGAAAGGATGGTTAAGAAAATATATGAGGCGAATGTTGAAGGCAACAGGAATAGAGGGCGTCCGCGAAAGACCTGGCACGATCAGGTACTACAAGTATTGAGGATGGCCCTGTTAAAAGCCGCAACA